>VUQH01024715.1:0-11802 GCA_015106775.1 Etroplus canarensis
TACCGAATGACAGCAACATCAGGAAGAAGGAACACGAGAAGCTAGAGAAGTACCAAGGGCTCAGAGAAGAGCTCGAGAAGATGTGGAGGGTGAAGGTAACAGTGGTCCCAGTGGTAATCGGAGCACTAGGTGCAGTGACTCCCAAGCTAGGCGAGTGGCTCCAGCAGATCCCAGGTGCAATATCTGAGATCTCTGTCCAGAAGAGCGCAGTCCTAGAAACAGCTAAGATACTGCACAGGACCCTCAAGCTCCCAGGCCTCTGGTAGAGGACCCGAGCTTGAAGGATAGACCGCCCGCAGGGGCGAGAGGGGATTTTTTTTATAAAAAATACATTATACATAAATATTAATACAAGGGAACAGAAACTTTAACTTCTACCAGTTATTCCAAAAAATGCATCGAACCTGAACAACCATTATGAACACAAGCAGAGGAAAACAAAACAAAGCAAAAACAACTAGTCCTATTTGCTCTTGCCTACACTGTAGATGAATTACTTCGCCTCCACACCTAAACAGAAAAATGAGGATAGTGCATAAATTGTATATTCTCTGGCTCTTTCGTCACTACGTCTTTTAAGTCTTTTGCATTTTGTGTGGTATTGTTCCCTAGATTTTGGTTCAAACTGGCTTGATGTTGGGAAGATGCAAAGTGATGTGAAATATTAACTCTTCCCAGACAGTTAAAGGTCTTTTGATGTATGTAAGGAGCAGAAAGTAGAGATATTCGTGTTAAAATGTGGGAAGTAAAAGTAATGAAGTATTTGGACTTTATTACTTCCCACTTCTGGACTGCATGATTTACCTGTCAGATAAGAGTAGCAAAAAAATTTGAACACAACAAAATGCTTTGCAAATAGTTTCACTGGCCCGTAAAACATATCTGTTTGTTAGTAAATGGGTTTCAACATGCAAAAGCACTGGCAAAACTGTGGGCTTATGTCCCCCAGCAAAACTATCCCCATTTCTGGTCATTACATACAGTGAATAAACTCAAAGGCACGAATGCATATCGAGCCAAAAAACTGCAATCATAGCCTCTATTGTTTGTACAGCTACAATTATGTTTTTCAAATACTGTTTTCATCCTAGCACCTGTTTCCTCTCTGTGTATGTGTATATGTACACACGTCTCTGTGTTTGTTCAGCCCTAAATGTGTGCAGGTATATGCGCTGGTGAGTGTGAGTGTGTCTATGTGAGTATGTGTTGGTCCAACAGTGTAAATATTGTGTTGTGCTCTAGTAACAGTTCTTCCTCTGACTCTCCAGTAGCAGCACGCTCTGCTGTTTATTTTCCTTCCTGACGGACGACTTCTTATCAAATAAGCAGACACTGCCTTCCAGCCTGCTGTCCAACCACGCGCTCCCGCAGGATATCCCGCCCCCTTTTTCCTCCAGGCTGTCATTCAGTGGAACCTCCGCTTGTTCATGGTGACTGACAATAAAATGAACCACTCACACCACTGTCAGACTTGGTTATAGTCACTGCACCTCTTGTTGATGAGCAGATCTCACACATACGCTGAGGTTTTACAGTGTTTCTTCACAGATACTCATGTAATCACATCCAGAGCAGATGCGACAGATGATACAGTGTTTTCTCTCTGTTCCTATGGCAGCCCCCTCAGTTATGACAAAGAGATAAGGGCTGACGGTGGCTCCCACAATGGGTACTTTATGAGTCAATATGGGCCTGGAGAGTCACTGCAGACGCTCGAGGGAGAACTGCAGAGTGAATAAATGACTCTTTCACAAGATACCATATATACTGGGTTGAATTTTGAGGAAAATTATGTGTATGACATGAATTTTTCACTGAAATAAGTATTTCACTTAGATACAGTCATAAAAAGAAGTGGCTGGTAACGAACATGGAGGAAATTTAACAGAATATATAATGTATGATGCTAACAGCGGAATAAGATGATTTTAACAACTTTAAAAGTCAGGTTTTTTCAGTATAGTGACACGAGGAGGGTTACCTGTAGGCTTGGGAAAACAGCTGTAACTGTCTTTCATAGATACTATAGAAACTTCTAAAAGACTGTATATAAAAGATGGATGTAGGCATCATGCCATTACCCAGTGGTTTGTGGATACTTTAGCATTTTGGCTAGTGGTGTCTTGTTTTTTTTTTTTGTTTGTTTTTTATTGCACATAAACATATTTGGATATTTGGAACATATTGGTTGTGCTAATCAGGTAGCACCAGCTAAGTTAACAAGGTGCAAAAGGAAAAAGTGGACGGTTGACTCTTTAAAGTATCTTTTAGCACAAATGAACACTAAACAGACAAGCTGTGGTTCTGACAACGCAAGTACACTACCTGCCTTTATGGCAGCGACTTGTAAATCACCCTATCATCCCACCTTAAAACACACCCTGCTTAAATGGGAACACAAATTACAAAACTAACATCAACAT
Organism: Etroplus canarensis; assembly: GCA_015106775.1. Classification (NCBI taxonomy): domain Eukaryota; kingdom Metazoa; phylum Chordata; class Actinopteri; order Cichliformes; family Cichlidae; genus Etroplus; species Etroplus canarensis. The sequence continues at coordinate 2,424 of VUQH01024715.1, forward strand.
CGGTAATAAATACCCTTGAAATAAGCAATTTAGACCTTAAAATTACTAGAAATTATGTTTGCTGGGGTCATAAACAAAGAGACAAGTTGGGTCATTTTCTCATAGGCTTCTGTACGCTCTGACTTATTTTTGCAACCACAGGAGTCACCCCCTGCTGGTTATTAGAAAGAATACACCTCATTGACTTCCTTTATCGTATCCAGAGGCTCCAGAGCCACCTGTGGCTCTTTTGCTTATCTCCAGTGGCTCCTTATTGCTTTGACAAAGAATTAGATGACTTTGTTTGCTTTCACTGCCAAAACTATAGGCTTACCAGTATATTTGATCTGTTTTAAGAAAGCAAAATGTCAAAAAAATGCTTTGCGGCTCCATACAGATTTTGGTCAAAATTACTCAAAAATGGCTCTTTTTATTGTAAAGTTTGCAGGCCTCTGCCCTTGGTCTATGAGAACTATTTTAATGAGTTTGAAAGTTGTAAGACTTTACCAGACATGGAGGTTCTGATGAATGGCCATACCTAGCTGCCACAGGAGAAGTGTACAGATGCATTGTTGCAGCATATTTCAATATACGCTGTTTTGATTTTTAGCTTTCTTTTTACATATTTTTTTTCTTGTGAGCCTCTCAAATTTCTGTACAATACCCCCTTAAAAGCTTACAAAGTACTGCATCTCTAAAATCTGGAGTCTGAACTTTACTTTTTCCAAATTTGCGTCATTTTACTGTAACGCTTGAGAACCACCCACGTTGAATATTTTGGAAACTTACATGGCCAAGAAAACTAATTCACTGTCTTTTTCTCTACACTTTCAGGTAGAACACATCCTAACTAAAACCACCTGGCTATTATGAGCCCCCTCTCCCCCATCAAACCTCCTCCCGTCCGTGTGTGTGTGTGTGTGTTTGTGTGTGTGTGTGTCAGGAAAAGAAGTAGTGAGAAACTGCTGGCCCTACTGGACGATGCATGGTTGTGATTATATGTTTATGTCCATATTTGTAAGTCTGCTGGAAGGCGTCTGTGTGTGTGTCTGCAGGGCTGACGACAGAGTGTGCGTACATGTGTATGTGTAAGAATGAAAGTGTGTATACTGCAAGTTGTGAGAGTAAATAAACGCAGTGCATGAGGGACTCACGTGGCGTTATTATCAGAGCTCAGAGAAAAGACAAACTGTTTTTTCTCTCTGGTTTAATTCACACCACCTTCTGCTGCCTCCTCCCTTTCTCTACGACCCACCGCAGTACACACACAGACACACACACACACGCAATCTTAGCCCCACACCCCACCAACCCAAATTCAACACATGGCACCAATCAGGGAATTATTTTTAGCACTTTGTGTTTTCATGGAAGAATTCTAATCACTTGTATTGTGATTTTTTTCAGTTTGTACACTTGCAGTCTGTGTATATGAATAAAGTTTATCGTCCGAACTCCATAAACTGACCCCCTTTTAGTGATGCAGAAGTGAGGCTGGGAGCATTTTGGGCCACTTTGGCTTTTACAGCAGATGCCTGCCGCTTGATTGCAATTGTATCCCAGCAGCTTTGTGATTGGGGAATTTTTCAAAATGGCCCAGATGCAACAAAAAACTCAGTCTTCTGCAGAATCACTTACTTTGATGATCTCTAAAAAAATGCTACAAAATAAAGTTTGGCTTAGAAACCACAGATCAAGCACGCACACACTCAAGGCCTAGTACAGTATGCAAACTCACACACTCACAATTTGCGGTACACTAAGGCATTCTTTCTCCCTCGTTCTCTCTCACACACATGCATACACTCTAACGTACACTCATTAATCTGGGTAGACTCAGGAAACCACTCCAGTGAGCTGGCTGGAGGCCCTGGGAGGGGTGGAGGGGTGGAAGAGAAGTGAGGATCAAAGCAAGGACGAGAGCAGCAGGCTCGCTGAAAAGAAACAGCAGAAGAGGGAAGAAAGGAGAAAAGAAAGTTTTGAGAGGGAAGAAAAGAGAAAGGAAAATTTCCTTTGCTCTTGAACTATGAGAATACAGGAGGAAGCGAGGATCTGAAACCCCTTGATTTAATGAACTGGGAGGGTAGAGTGCGTGTGACAGTGACTATGTGTCCATCCCTACCTTGAGGATGTGACTAAGGTGCATGTGGTCGTATAAAAGTCAAGACTGGGTAAAGTTTTAAAATTAAGTTAATTTTGACACACAAAGTGAAAGAAAACACATTCATATATACACACTGTACACATGCGCACAAGCTGAGGCGCACATACACGCACACACTTACACACATGCGTGCACACTGCTCCCCAAAAAAGCTCCACGGGGAGGGTTGACAGTCCTTAAGAAAATATTCCCCAAAGCACTAATTAGAAAAACGATGGTGCTCGTTAATAGCCAGCCCCCCCACACACATATCCCCTACATCTCCATCCTCACTGCTCCCCTCTCCACCCTGCCTCACCCCCCAAGTCTGGCAGAAGACGAAGAAAAAAGAAAACACAAAAACAAAACAAAAAAGATTCTGGCAGAGGGAGAAGAGAGCGTTCCACTGGCAGGCCTGGGTCAGGGCCCTATTTACCTACCGCAGCACTGCTCTCTCTCCCTTACAGCACCAAGCACCTCCCCTCTGCACCGAAACCTGACCCTCTGTCTCCTTCTGAAACACACACTAACATATATCCATACACTCAAACCAACCCAGAAGTAAAGTGGCACATGGTCTTGGTTAAAAGGTTCTGAGCTTCCAATGAAACCAAATATCTTGTCTGAGTTATTCCTCTCATTTCCAAAACTTCACTTCACAAAATACGAAAGAGGAGGAGTTATATTTTTCTCTTTCTGTCCTCCTCAATCATTCCCTTTTCTCCCCTCTTTTCTCCCCCTTTCACTTATCCTGATTAAGTTGCGGAATGGAAAAAAAGACACTGAGTAAAACAGCCAGAGGATTTCTTGAGCCTTTATTATCCATCACTGGAACCAGTTCAGGAAAACTGAGAGTGAGGGAGAAGAACAATAGCTCAGACTTTCTCAGAGAAAGCAGAGCGGTTCAAATACATATGATATATGCAAAGTTTTTTCACCCAAGGCCTAATCAAAGCAGGTGAGGTAGCAATTTAAAGGAATCAATTTGTTTTCTCTCTGCTCTCTTAGCTCTCTATCTGTCGCTGACATTTCCTCCCTGTACCATAGCAGAGCCCAACCACCCATTACTACACCACACAGGCCCTTATTAAATGTATATATAGTCACGCTTCAGACCAGGAGACACTTTCTCACACAAAGACTGAAGAGAGAGAACACAGGGTCATACAACAAACTGCTCTTATGAAGGAATACAGGCACAGGCAGGGAGGGAAACTGAAGCTTGACCAAGATCCAAAATGGCCTCAGCCTGTGTGGGCGGATGAATACAGTCAAATCCAGCATGTCTGTGTCTTGTTTCACAGTGTTTCCCCCCAAAAACTTGTGCTTCTCTGTCACGTTCGCCTGTCCAACTCTCATTAGAATCATTGCACTTAGAGTAACGGTGTTATTTCAGTGTTTGTAGCTCATTATGGGAGTGTTTTTCCTGCAGCGTGGCCCTTGCCATGAGTGTGTGTGTAGAAGCAAGGAGGGTGAGGAAGGCGAGGGGGGACTTCTAAAACACGGGGTGAGAGCGTAGGAACGTAGAGTGTGATTCCAGATGTGTTTTTTACTGCTCTGGCTGGGATGACAGGGCTGTAAAGAAACTCTCTTAAGTAGCCTGAAGGGGGAGAGAGAAGAGGGGAGGAGGAGGAGGAGTTAAATTCTCAGCGGCTTAAGGCCCTCAGGGGCAAAGCCAGAGAACAGTTGGGGAGAGTTTGGGGCAGTTGATGGTGGACATTGTGGCGTTCAGGGGTTTGGGAGAAGTTAAGCACGGGGCAGGTTTTAGGGCCTCAGGGACTCAAATGGAGGAGGCTTAAAGGAGGGAGGAAGGGGGCAGGAGAGAAGGCGAGAGCAAAGACAGAATGTAATATGTTTTCCTGGCAAAAATGTTAGACTTTATTGGCTCAGGTGTCTAGAGCCAAGAGTTTGGAACTGCAAACGGTGACTGGGGAGTAGTCGATGTCATAGCAGTGAGGTGTATGTGTCTGTTTGTATTTGAGTGCAGTGTGTCTACCAGTAAAGAAAGTGGAAGAGAACCAAAAGAAACAGAGAGAAGGGAAACAGACAGAGGGAAAGAGAAGTAACAGTGTGAAAGTAGTGTATGCATATATGGAAAAGTGATTAAAAAAAAGTAAGAATTTTTCATTCCTTCTACTAGTAAATGTTTAGGTTTTATGAATCAGACTCATAATATGGTTATAATAAAGACAATTAAGTATTAATCAAATTAATATGTAGCATAAAAATGCAAAGGGGGCACTTTATTGAGTGAAGAATAACACTTATCAGACATACACACACTTCATTAGGTATGCAACCTGCTGACTTTCAAACTGAGTGTCAGAATGGGCCAGAATGTGATTTAAGTGACTTTGAACGTGGCATGTTGTTGGTGCCAGACAGGCTGGTCTGAGTATTTCAAAAACTGCTGATCTACTGGGATTTTTCCAGATTTAGAGAGAATGGTACAAAAACGTAAAAATATCCAGTGAGCAGCAGTTCTCTGGGCAAAAATGTTTAGTTGATGCCAGAGGTCAGAGGAGTAGGGCCAGATTGCTTTGAGTTGATAAGAAGGCAACAGTAACTCAAATAATCACTCCTTACAAGCAAGATATACAGAAGAACATCTCTGAATGCGCTAAAGATAGAATCTTGAAGTAGATGGGCTACAGCAACAGAAGACCACACCAGGTGCCACTCCTGTCAGCTAAGAACAGGAATCTGTATCTACCGTTCACAGGAGCTCACCAAAATTGGACAATACAAACTGGAAAAATGCTGCCTGGTCTGATGTGCATTGATTTCTGCTACGACATTCAGATGGTAGGGTCAGAATCTGGCGTGACATGAAAGCATGGATTCATCCTGGCATGTATCAGTGGTTCAGGCTGTGGTGGTGGTGTAGTGTTGTGTGGAATATTTTCTTGGCACACTTTGGGCCCCTTAGTACCAATTGAGCATCATTTAAATACCACAGCCTACTTCAGTTTTGTTGCTGAACAGATCTATCCCTTTGTGACCACAGTGTATCCATCTTCTGATGGCTGCCTCTAGCAGGATAACCAGGATGCCATGTCGCAAAGCTTAGATCATCTCAAATTAGTTTCTTGAACATGACAATAAGTTCACTCTCCTCAAATGGACTCCACAGTCACCAGAGCTCAGGCCAATCGAGTACCTTTGGGAGGTTGTGAGAAGGGAGATTAGTATCATGGATGCCCAGCAGACAAATTTGCAGCAACTGTGTGACGCTATCATGACAATTTGGACCAAATGTTTCCAGCACCTTGTTGAATCTATGCCACAAAGAATTAAGATGGTTCTGAAGGTAAAAGGGGGTCAAACCAGGGCAAGTTGTAACTAATGTCAGTGGCCAGTGAGTCTATAACGTATAATACTCTTAAAAAAACTTGCAGCTACTATAAGGTTTTATTTCTTAGTTTTCCATATGCCTGTATATAAAGCTAGCCAGTTAGCTTTAGTAGGATATAAGAACTGTAAACACCTAGCCTGGATCTGGTCAAAGTTTACCAACTTTCCCAACAGCACCTTGAAAGCTTTGTAGTACACAGAACATCTCTTATTAAGAAATATTTATACATTTTGATCAATAAGTAAAATGGTATTGCTTTCATAATTAAATAATGCTTTAGGTCTTAGCTTAGTTTAGCAAAGCTGCAACAGGGGGAAACAGGTTAGCTACAGGCTGTAATAAAAATAAAAAGTTTAACACACAGCCCCCCTGTATCACTTTAACACTGTTTTTTTTTTTTTTTTGCACTTATCAAATAAATTAGAGATACTGTGTTAATGAGCCCTGGAAGTGGGGGTAGGACCTTTGTACAGAGCCAGGTTGTTTCCCCTGCTTACAGTTTGCTAAGCTAAACAAAGCCATTAATTAAAGACTTCTGAATACTGTACTAACAATAAAGTGGTATGCAGCTTTACCATCTAACTCGCTGTCCGAAATGTCTAAATATTGCTTTAAGTCACAACACTGAGGAGGACTTTAATCTAGACTCCATAACTCCTGCTGAACAGAAGCCAGTGTGGCCTCAAGTGACAATTATGGGATAAGAGCAAATGCAAAAACATGTTGCAACAGTAGCAAAGAAGAAAAGAATCATACATAGTAGTGGCCTACTATGTGGAGGAGGAGTGAATGAACAGAGTCAGTAACACAGCAGTATCAAACATTAGTGAGCTTTAGCCACCATAAAAGTACCGTTCATGCCAAAGTAAAGACAGTGTTGGATTGTCCTGACAGTACTGAAAGGAGTTTTCATCTTTAGGCCTTAACTTCTTAACTGTAAGAGGAAGTCTGTGAAAGACTGTCTTCTTTTAAATGTAGTTAAAAAGTCTCACGTTATGACTCGAGACACCAAAAGAAAACCATTTAGCATTCACAGGGTCTCCACATTAAAAAGGTCATTTAGGTCATTACCAGTAGCTTGTGTAGCACGTTTGGACATCAGTTCTGTGGGTTATGACAAAATTGCTCTCACATAATTAATTGTTTCTATCTAGCACATCCTTAAAAAGATTAAAATTATGATCCAACCTGTCTGGTGTCTGATAACTGTTTACAGGCTTTATCTTCACCTCTCACCTATTGTACTTAGTGTCGCTTCAGTGCTAAATCATGATCATCATCATCAGAAGCAGCAGGATTTTCTGTGAGCTTACTTTCAGTTTCAAATAAAGCGGTTTAGATAATTTTCATTGTTTATAACTGGTCAGATCATCTGACCAATCATCTTTCTCGCAGACTTTATTGTTGACTCAGTCCTCTCAAATCTCAGTAATTACTTCGGTGAGTCACCTAAAATCTTTTCACAACTGAGAGAAACTATGGCCACGACTGCAGAAATAAGACCCAGGTTGAATTATCCTCTGACACAGCTTTGAAAGAAAAAAATCAAATGATTTAAAAACAGGTCTGGTTTATTTCAAGCATGAAATCTGTGTGGAAAATGGAGAAAGCTGTGACTGAGAAGCAAAAAAGAAGACTTGAAAGGAAGGAAAACTATATCATGAAGGAGACATGATGTAGAAGTGTGTGTGTGTGTGTGTGTGTGTGTGTGTGCAGACCTTTAGTGTGATCTAACACTGCAATTCCTGCAGCTTGTTAGTCATGCTTGTTAATACACGCCTGTTTTATGGGTTCTGTTCAAAGACTGATGGAGTGTTTCATCTCAACTTTACCTTCTCCATGCAGACAAGGACAAAGGGAGATGAGGAGCAAAGGTGCAAAGACCGAAGACCAGGGGTGTTTCCAGGATTTTTTAAATAGGGTGCTGCACTGGGGAACAGCAACAAGGCGAGGGGGAGTGGGGGATCAGAATATTCCCAGCAAATATTTCAATACTGAATACACATCACCTGGAGGTTTTTGTCAACGTTGCGTCATGGTTGAAAAATTATTCCAAAATTAAAGTTGAACCGAAGTTGCGACGTACCCTACATGTGGGAGGAACATAGTTTTCAAATGTTGCCTCCATGTTGTTAGACTTTCTAGCAAGAGAAAGCTTGTGTTTAAAAACTGATTCCCTTTATCAATCAGAATAAAGCCAAAAAAAGAAAACGTTGTCAATAGAAAGAATAAAATGGTGCCATTAGCCAACAGGGTGCTGATGAAAACTATGCTGGCCAAAGACAAAAGAGGAGGAGAGGGGGGAGGCGTGAATGTAGGAACTATGACTGGTAAAAGGAGAGAGCTGGCTGATATGATGGAGAGAAAGAAGGCAGATATATTGGATGTGCAAGAGACCAGGTTGAAAGGAAGCAAGGTCAGGAGCACTGGAGATAGATTCAAACTGTTCTATTATGGTGTAGATAGATAGTAAAATGGAGTAGGGGTCATCCTGAAGGAAGATTATAATAAGAGTGTTCTGGAAGTGAAGAGAGTGTCTGACAGAATGATGACTTTGAAGCTGGAAACTGAAGGCATGACACTGAATGTTGTTAGTGCATACGTCCCACAAGTTGGATGTCAGTTAGAAAAGAAAGACGAATTCTGGAGTAAGTTGGATGAAGTGGTAGAGGGTATTCCCAGGGGAGAGAGAGTGGTGATTGGAGCAGACTTCAATGGGCATGTACTTGAAGGGAACAGAGGAGATGAGGAGGTATTGGGTAGGTACAGTGTTAAGGAGAGGAATGTGGATCAACAGATTGCAGTGAATTTTTTTAAAAAGGATGGAAATGGCTGTGGTGAACACATATAGAGTGCTCAGGGAGTGTGCAGAGCTGCTAGCAGATGTCTTCACTGACATCTTCAACACCTCGCTGAGCATCCCGACGTGCCTCAAGACAATGACCATCATCCCTGTGCCTAAGAAGTCTACGGTTTCCTGCCTCAATGACTATTGTCCCGTTGCACTCATACCAATCGTGATGAAATGCTTCAAGAGGCTTGTAATGAGGCACATCAAGTCACAGCTACCATCCTCACTGGACCCCTTGCAGTTTGCGTATCATTCCAACCACTCTACGGATGATGCCATCACCACAACCCTCCATCTGGCCCTCACACACCTGGACTGTAAAGATACATATGTACGAATGCTGTTCATAGACTTCAGTTCAGCATTCAACACAATCATCCCTCAGAAACTGATTGAGAAGCTGAGCCTGCTGGACCCGAACACCTCTCTCTGTAACTGGATCCCGGATTTCCTGACTGGGAGACCCCAGTCAGTCCGGATTGGACACAGCATCTCCAGCACCACCACACTGAACACTGGAGCTCCTCAGTTCGCCGATGACATGACTGTGGTAGGTCTCATCAGCAAGAACGATGAGTCAGCTTACAGAGAGGAGGTCTAGTGGCTTACAGCCTGGTGCAGAGCCAACAACCTGTCTCTGAACATCGACAAGACTAAAGAGATGGTTGCTGACTTCAGGAGAGCACAGAGTGACCATTCCCTGTTGTTCATTGAGGGATCCTCTGTGGAGGTCGTTCAGAGCACCAAATTCCTTGGTGTTCTTCTGGCAGAGAACCTCACCTGGTCACTCAAAACCGGCTCAATCACTAAGAAAGCCCAGCAGCGAGTCTACTTCCTGAGTGTTTATACTGCACGCTGCATCCGCAAAGCTAACAGCATTGCTAACAGCATTGTGGATGACCCCTCACACCCCTCACACACACTCTTCACCCTCCTGCCTCCTGATGGCTCCTCAATACCCAGGACTGGATTACACAAAAACTCTCTCACACACACACACCCATACACACACACACACACACACACACACACACACTCTCTCTGTCTCACA
>VUQH01024715.1:14363-31400 GCA_015106775.1 Etroplus canarensis
ACAGACAGTCCGTTAAATATACATAAATACGAATATGAAAACTCTCTCTCTCTATGTATATATATATATATATATATATATATATATATATATATATATATATATATATATATAGAGAGAGAGAGAGAGAGAGAGAGAGAGAGAGAGAGAGAGAGAGAGAGAGAGAGAGAGAGCATTTTTTCAGGTCTTGTGAAAGTATAAATCTGAAGGAGGCCAGAGGGGAAGAAAGTGAAGAAAAAAGTGGTGGTAAAACACACCACATCGCACCACATTGTACCCGACACATACTGTGTGCGTGTGACCGCTCACTCGCCCTCTCCATGCTTCCCTCCCTCCCTCCTCCTCCCACTCATTGCTCCGCAGGCACGCCAGCACCTCCAGGTCCGGAGAGCAAGGCTTTCTGGGGGATCAGAAACAGATGTGCCTCCTGCCCCTCTTCTCTTAACTCACACAAAACACACACGCTGTCCTGTACACACACGCTGGCGGCAATTCAGAACCGGCACCAGGACCCAGCCAGAGCGACGGGCCAGCGTGACCCTGAGCTTGACCCCGGCCTGCAGCGCCTCAGACAGGAAAGGGACGCAATTGGCTTCAGCTGTGACCCTCCACCCCCTCTCTCCTGCATACACCCCCTTTCTCATTAAGACAAACTGTTTTTAAAGGCAAAGCAGCTTTCACTACCACTAAAGCCAGCACCCTGGAGCATGGAGAAAAGGATTGTGGGGTGAGAGTGAAAATATGGAAGAAAGGTATAAAGAACAAGAAACAAATGGAAGCCGGAGCACCAGGGGCACAAAGGAGATATTTTTAAAAAAAAGAGAAAATATCAAGATGAAAGAAAATGAGAGAAAAGGGGCAGAGTGTAAGAAAATCTAGACTTAGGGGAGAGGGGAAAGTCAGGCATATCACTTGCAGCTGTTGCAGTCTAATGTTCCCAGAATCCACTGCAACTTGGCATGGTTTTTCTAATAAGAAAGGGTGGTGTCATGGTTACATTCATATCAAAACATTCAAAACAACCGCTTTGAACGGGAGAAAAAGACACAGAGAGAAAAAGAAAGGGAGATGAAGTCACTTGATAATAATGACAATTAAAATGCTGTAATTATAAACAGCAGCGAGACACATTTGTCTTAGAGACAGGCTGCTAAGTGAACAAACAACATATTTATTTGTTTAGGGATATACAGCAAAGACATATGGAAAGAATTGGACTGGTTTTACTCACATAAAAAAATCTACTCTTTATTTTTCTTGCCTCTGATTTTTTTGTCCTTTGTAGCCCATAAAGCCACCAAACACCAACATTTCTCTGCAATTTTCTTTCATAAGAGAGCGCTTTGTTCAGACTCACTGGAAACTGTGTGTCTGTCAGCTTGCCTGTTCCAGGTTGTAGTGTCTGCAAAACTGCTGAAAACATTTGCATATTTCATGTTTGGTGACCTGCAATGGCCAAAAACTATAGTAAAGAAAACAAACTATCCAGATCTATGTTGAGTGTGTGTGTATGAAAGTGAGAGTGGCAGGGCATGCTGAGGTAGATTAATACCGCTGCACAGAAGGGGGTTCTTCCATTCAGGGCTGACTGATGTGCGTCCCAAATTGATTTATGAAAATGGCCCTTAATCAATTATGTGTGGAGAGAGGGAAAGAGAGAGAAAAGGAAAGCAAAAGAAAGAGAGGATCTGGGGGGGGTAGAGTGGGAAATAAAGAGGATAGAGAGGATGAAGCTACAGAGGGGATAGTGCATGAATGCTGCTGCTCTGCTGAGGAATGTGTCTAATGGACATCAGTGTATGCCACAGGTGTCCAGCATGGTGGAAGTGATGGTTTGTCAAGGAGAATAATGCACCAAGGTTGATCCTGATGTATGCAGCCAATTCTTCAGACAACACACTGAGCATGCTGCATCTGTAACATTCATCTCCATCTATGGCATTCATAAAATGTGCAAAGGATTTGTGTTATTCTGACAGATATAAAAGGGGGGAAATGTTAGGGAAATGCACACACGCTCAGTCACTAGCAGAAGTAGTAAAGGCTGTATTTGTGCAGCAGTATAATGTGGTTTTTGTTGTAATAATAGCCCAGTTTTGGACCAGAGGGGAGAGCAGCAGAGTAGAGTGAAGCTGCAGTTGTTTAAAAAGTCCTTCTCCTGCCTTGCCCATTGTGCCTGAGACAGGGGTGTGTGAGGGAAGAAGGGGGTCACGCTGAGAGCTCGTTTCTCCTGCCTGTCAGAACTCTATCTGGGATCCAGCCGGAACTAATCAACTCCAATAGGCCTCCCCATTACCCAGGGTGCAATGGGCCACGAGCAGGGGGCTGGCCGGTGGGAAACAGAGAGGAGGAGAAGGGAGAGAATCCCTCTACCCCTAACCCCCAGCCATCACTACCACTACTCCTTCACACACAGTCCGTACTCCGCCAACCCATGCAGCACGCACAACACTCCCACTGTTTCACACTGAAGCAATAATAAACACTTGCAATAATATTTTCACAGCAAGCAATAGCCTGCTTCAGATCAGGACCTCGCACAGCTGTGGAGTACTTTCCTACACACGTGGGCACCCACTCACATGCATACACACATACACAGTTCTCTCGTCACGCATATGTCATGCCATGCCAGTAAACTTAGAGGCATGTTTATAAGGGCCCTTGGTGATAAAGTAGAAAAAATAATTTAGAAAATATCTCCTAAACATTCCAGAAACATCTACATCAAAACAGACTAAGAGTAAAAACTGGATTTATTTAAATTTTTCTTCTTTAATGACTTGAAGGAAAAACAATATGTATCAGAAATTACTAATAGTTTACCACTGTAGTGATATTACATTTCTTTGAAAAAAAAGCTGTTAATGCTGAATGAACAATTTAAAAAAAAAAAAAATTTTCTAATTTTTAAAATATTGTTCAAAAAAGAAAGTCTGGAGACCAAGTCAACATCAACTTCCCAATAGCCCAAGAGAAGCTTCAGAAGCACATCAATATTGCTCTCTGGTGGCATCATAAACACACTGCACTATTTAAGGGAAAAGGAGGTAGGAAAAGAAGAACATGGGTTTCTTTAATTTGTATGAGGTCCTCTTATTATGAGAAGCTATGATAGACTTTTATTTTTTTTTTAAATACAATTTTAAAGAATAAATAAATCTGTTTTTGGTAAATTAATGGTGCAAATGTTAAAAGTTGCACTTAAATAAATAAATCAGCTTTCTAGAGTCCACATCACCACTGGATAAGACCTGTGATTTAAAGACACTATGAAAGACAACAGTACGAATGTGCGCACAAGCTTTAGTGTGTGTGCTTTTCTGAGTGACTTCAACCTCCTTCACAGAGGTGAAGTGGGGGCAGATTTCAATGAGTGAAAATAACAACCCCCCCTTCATGCCCTGATGCACCTCTCATCAATTATTGTGTGTTTATGAGCTTAGCTTGTTCCAGCCTTACTAGATGCACATTTTTAAACTGAAAAAAAACAACCCTCTAATTAAAAATGACTGAGCTTTCGCTCCCTTCACTATAACTTGCTGGATGTATGCTTGAATATATGTTTGTAAAGAGTACAAGAGGTGTGCTGAGGCTGCTGAGAGGCCCACATAAAGGTGGTGGTCACATGGGAACCTTCCCCAGGCCTTGTGGTGGTGGAGGGGGTATTGAGGGGCACTGGGGTGGGGTTAATCCTCATTCACCCCATCCTTCACTCATCCAGGCCAGGCACAATAAGTCCTGCCCACCTCCCCCTGCGTCCCCACTGTGACATCTGACCCCACATTTACGGCTGCTGTTCCTGGCGCCTTTATGCCTCCATCCTGTTATTATCTGCAATATTTACTCCTTTTGATTTCTCTGCTGGTCACTACCATTGCCCACACAGCTCTCTTGACTGACTAAAAACACTCAAGTGCTCTCTTTCCTTTTCCAGTGTCACCCCAGAAACCTTAAAACCAAGAGCAAATACTACCTGAAGTGGTAATAAGACAGCATATACCACTTATTTATGACTTTCTGATTCAGGCAACTGAAAGCAGTTTACATTTAGAGTGGCAGCTACTGGATGGATGAAGTCAACGTGGTCCTCTTCACAAGTAACTGTGAAATATTTCTGTTTACATGAGTGTAGTTGAAACAGAACATATAAATCCAGATTTCATTACACTAGAGTAAATTGAATTTTGAGAAAAAAATACAACACATACTATATATCAACAGAAGCAAAATATTTAACATATGGAAACTACATTATTCTTTTTTTCCAAAAAAGGGTGTCTTTTTAAAACAATAGAAATATGCCTTCGGCTGCTCCCTTGTATTTGACCTAAGGGGTCGCCACTACAGATTAATTCACATTGGTAGTTTGGCAGGGGCTGCCCTTCCTGACCCAACCCTCCATGGTGAGAGGGGCTTGTGTCCTCACATAGATTCAAACCAGGGACTTTTTGCTTGTAAGGCAAAGCACTATACTAAATTAGAAATATTTAACCCATAAATCTATTGCATGACAGGTATTAAATAGTCTGGTACTTATATAGCACTTTTCTACTGTAACTGAGCACTCAAAGTACTTTTTTTTACTACAAGCTTCATTTACCCATTCACACAGCACTTTATTCTATGCCTTAGGGGCATTTAACTATTACACACACATTCAAACTCCAATGGATGCATTGCAATCAATGTGGAGTTCAGTGTCTTGCCTAAGGACACTTCACCATGTAGACTGGAGGAGTCAGGGGTTGAACCACCAACCTTTGTGTTGAAAGAAAACCTGCCCTACCTCCTGAGCCACAGCCATCATCAATATGTCAGCTGTTGAAAGTCAGTCTGTCTCAGTTCCTCCTCCTCCCAGGGCATCTGGGAGCTCAGCTACATGGTGACCTTAGACCCACCACTCAGAATACCACTACTACTGCAAGTGAAAAATAATTGTTATCATTCAATAAAAGGAGGCTATAATAAATGATAAAAACATGTTTATGATGTGTCCTGATGAAGTCCTGGCCTACTCTTACTGATGATTGGCTGTCATTGGACGGTTGCCAGCTGCTTCAGCTCACCTGGGCCCTCCAGCCTGACCGGGATGAACTGCTCAGTCCTCTCTCTTCTATTCCCTCTAGTATCAGCCCTCTTTGGCATTTGTGTTCTGTTAGCTGATTTTTAATAAATTTGCTTTTATCTGTGTGAACCACTTGTGACATACCTCCAATCAGTTTGAGACAAATGGGGGTTCATCCTGGATGTACAAGGGAAACAAAACAATTTGGCTGTGAACTAAACAAAAGCAGGGACTAATGCAGCCCTCCTCTAACATCAACCAAAGCAAACTCAACAAAAGCAGTTAAAGTAACCAGTCTAACCAAAACACCATCTTGTGTGGCACTCCCCAAAAATCTTGGCTGCACTGCTAAATTTCAAAGTTTAGATTTCAGGAAACCACAAGCTAAGTTGGCCATCAGCAATGACTAAACTTCTAACTTCCCATGTCAGCCAGTATCAGCAAGAGTAGGCCAGAACGTCTTTGGAGACACAGGTTGAGGCATCACCCTCTTCCCAGAGACATTAAACAATTTCCTCCTTGGGATTAATACAGAATTCTGATTCTAATTGCTAATTCTTTACCACAAGAGACTTCAAAGGAAGGGCAAACGCAGCTCTTATCACTGACATTAATTCCTGACAGCTCACTTACATGAAGAGTCCTGCCAAGGCATAACCATTAATAATTACACCTGTGCTTTTCTTGCTTTGATCACCCAAAACATGTGGTTTGAAAAGGGACTATTAAAGCTTCAAATTCTAATATGCCTCATGTTTTGCCCATAAATCTTTAGTACTTTCTGTTCTCCTTGGACTGTTTTTTTTTTCAGTTTTTCTTCCTCTATAGTCTGCATGGTCACCATCAAACCAAAATCGTTTCAACATGTCCCAGTGGGAAAATCACAGGTGCAAATTACTGTGATACCATCATGACATAATGAGACACTTGAATAGAACAAAGCCCATGTTTATATTATAACCAACCTGTGCTTTTCATACTGTGCCTGCAGTGAAAAGACCCATTGTTGTAATTTAATACTAAAACAAAGACCATATATTAAAAGTAGTAAATTGTTTCAGAGCTATAAGGTCACATTTGTCCTCAATTTATAACTAAGCCTGGGTCAAGTGACAGATTTATACTGCAAGAATTTAAAAATAGCATAAAATCCTTCCTTGAGTTTGAAAATAAGATTAGCATGTTGGTAGCCACTGCCCTCTGCTGGGTCCTCTTAGGACACAAACCCTGTGCAAACAGAGGTGGGGGTAAGGGATCTGAGTTGTATATTCAGGAAATACATGTTTCAAGGCTCTTTACACCTCCAGGTACTGAGAAATGCTCGTAATACAAACATTTCCAAAAGGCTTTTTAGGGGCAGTATATGTTTATCTGTTACAGGTACAAGGACCCATTACGTCTACTTTTTATGTGACTCTCTATTGCTATCTGCTGCCTTTTGAGTGCAATTTTGTGCTGAATGCACATCAATGTGTCAGCAATAACAAAGACAAGGTAAAGAGACAACATAAACAATATAAACTACAACTATATTGACAATCACTACTGTGATTGTCTTCTGCCTTGGTTGGGCCTGCTGTATGTTCCCCCCCCTACTCCTCTCTCTGTATTGCCTTCCCGGTACTGATGTTAATCAGTGCAAATGGGAGCACCTGGCCAGTCTTAGTTGGCTCTCTCATCCTCTCAGTGCCATTCTTCTTGTTTGGTCAGCTTTGGCCTGGTTACTTTAGGTTTCACACTATACAAAATAATACATGTGACATTCAAGCACTCATTCAACTGCTGACACTACTAGCACACCCCATAGAGCTGATTATGCTTTTTGCTTCTTTTGTTTAATAAATTGGTTAAAGCTGTGCATCTCCCATTACTTATTGTCTCCTGAACTAGACACTAAAATGTCTAGATATTCTCTGCAGTGCACCATCCACAAGTTGTCCTTTCTAGTTATTGTGGGTGCTCCTGCAGGTCTGCCGCCATTCAGAGTGAAAATTGCATTAGATTAACTTAAGAGGCCAAGCATAAACCGTGTGATAGTTCATTGCTGTAAAAACAATGGTAAAATAAGTAAGCTAGGTTAAGAATTTCATCATGAAATACTGAGCTCCCGTTGGCTCGGCTTGAAAATTCCCAGCAGGCTAAGCATTGGCAGTAACTGCTTAGAGGTAGCAGCTACTGTGAATCAGATGAAAATCATATATTCTGTGCAGAAAATTTCATGCATGAAAGCTTTGGAGGTAGTTCTCACAAAGATGAAAATGACATTTTCTAGTGCTCCAAGTCCCAACTTCTTATTGTTTTCTCATGTGCGCTTTAAGCAGTAAATCAAAGGTAAAATGAACTGTCCTAATGGGCAGAAAAGACTCAGGGACACAAGGTAAAGAGACTAGATACACATAAGAAAGCGGAGAGAGAAAAGAAGAAAGGTGTTTAGATTTCAGGGAGACAAATAGGACAGACCACCTCCAATAATTAGAAGGCATGTATTTGCCCCTACTAAGAAAAACACAAGCAAAGCATTTACTTCAAAAAACTGCCAAGATATGTTGAGTTGTCAGTTGGTGCCTATAACTCAGTGCAGAAAAAGTATAAAACTAACCAGAAATTAAGTGATATCTAATATAACCTGGAGGATGGTCATCACAACTGTGCTCCCACAACATTCAAATGAAATATTTGTGTATATGTACACATAAATTTATGTAGCATCTGTTTAACATAACCACAAGAGAAGCTTGTCAGCATCTGAGGCACTGGCACCTTTTGAAAGGCACACATTAAACGTAGACACTAAAAATGAGTAATATCAAGTAAACCATATAACACCCTCAAAAACAAAGAGACAGACACACAGACAATAAACCACACTCAATTGAGAGATTAATGAACTACGTTTGTTCAAATATCACTCTTAGGGATTTGGGTTTTCCTACTGTAGCACTACAGAAGAAAACCCAATGGGGGTTATGGTGAAATGCATTCTCATTTGGGTCAAATTCAGAAATAAACCTTTTTGATGATGAGGTATTTGTAAAGGTTTGTTTTAGATATATATGCAAATTCTAATCCAGTTTAGTAAACTTTACTGAAAAATATTACTAAGCAAGATTTGTAGAAACAGTGAGGACAGAAAACCCAGAAGTCATTAAAATTATAAAAGTTAAAACTTTTAATTCAGTGATTAAAAACAAGTAGATGAAATTACGAAAAATACTGCTTGTAAATAAACATCCTCGGGAATGTTGGGTTATCATCCTTCATTTTGTTATTTCATATGAGCAGACAATGCAAACCAGCCTTCTTGCTCTCTCTGCTTGTTCATCTATTGTGGATAAAAAAAAGATTAGTTTAAATCCAAGACAAAATAACAGTTCGGTAAATAGTGATCACTTTAGGTGTGCATGTACCTGCGTTTTGTCATTCTTTGTTTCTCTTCCAAAACTGCAAGGAGACACATCAGAGCCCACAAATCTGTAGCACAGAAATTTAAGTAATGTAAAATGTACACCATGTGATATTTAGTCAGTCATCTGTCCTTCCTAACCATAAGGCCTTGCGCTGCTTAAGGTGTCCATTTTTAAACAAAATGAGTCTCTTAAAATCTTTTTTCTCTTCATCATTAACATACAGAAAAAAAATGCACAGCTGGTTCATAAGAACACCCCTCTTACCCAGCGGAGCTACTTACCGTCTCTCATCCTCATTGTCACCATGTGACCAGTACTCCTGTTCAGGCAGCTGCACTGATGCCTCCTGGCTTTCTCCCCCAGCTGAAAAAGGTGAAATGCAATTACTTTTACCTGTCACGTGTGGTCAGACAGACTGTGACATGCAGGTTTTACCCACCGTATCCTGTATTTGGGCTGAAGGCAGAAGCAGGGATGGGGGAGATGGAGGGAGAGACTCTAGCCGAAACACTTTGCTTCTGTTGCTCAATAATTTCCAGGAGTCGACCCCGGGCAGCTGCACTCTGTCTGTTCAGCTCCAGAAGTCGCTGCTCCACACTGACGGTGTTGGGTGATGTTGCCTAAACAAGAAGACAGAGACACAAATCAAGTGTGAATGTGGGTCATCACCCCTGAAACCACTTGCTTCTAAGCTCAAGCGGAAGACATAGGTAAAAGTTATGGTATCTTTGGCATCTTCTTAAAACATGCTGTCCACTGAATATTCAACCCTGTTTACAGATAATCCAAAAGAACACACTGGAGGTGGAGTAGACAGATGGGCACTTCAGAGAGGGATTGTACTAGGACCTGGGAATAATAGCACACATTTTTATACAATCTTTCGAAAAAAATCTTGATAGTATTCCAAGTGGTTATACACATGGAAAGTGTTACACACAGCTGAGTAACACTTATATGAGTTAGAGGTCTGCCTCACTCTTCTCTTACCTTGACACACCTGTCCAATCATGATGTGAAGTCAGGCCTAGATTTCTAAAAGGTGTGTGGGGGTTATTGGAAGCTCTCTAGCCAGTTGACATACACCTCAGTGGCTCCACCTGGAATCTCACCTGTTGAGTCATCTGCTCTCCTTCAGGAGTCCGGACACGCTGGCTCTGTCTCTCTTTACAGCTGGACCCAGACTTCCTCCTCTCTCCAACACTCTGAGGTGTCACTCTCCCTGTGCTGCTGCAGCTGGACTTTATTCTCTCGTTGCTGCTACTGCTATCGAGCAATTCTCTGACCCCTGTCCTGAGGCCCTTAGCCTGGCTGAGCTGAGCCCTGATCATGTCAGTCTCTCTGCTCAGCTGAGCAATCTCAGCTAGCATTGTGCTCGGAGAGAGCTGTGAGTGCAGAGGGTTAGAGATCAGCGATAGTGAGGAGGTGGAGGGAAGTTTGGAGAGGGGCAGACTGTTAAGACTAGAGGCTGAACTATGAGCCTGGACGTCCCCACAGGAATGCAGAATATCTACAGGAGGAATATGCTGGTGTGGAGACATAGGACAGGTCACTGTGGAAGAGGGGGGAAAAAATTTAGCACTGTGAGGTCAGGCATTTAAGGGGTCATGACTTGAATTCAGATAATAACTTAGAAGAATGAGACTTGCCAGGAATGTGCTGCGACTTGTCTTTCTGTCGAGGTGTGGAGAGCAGGACAGCAGGAGAAACAGAAACGTGTGCTTGCTCAGAGACTGGCTCAGCAACTGTCACAGACTGACAACCTGTAAACCAATAATTCACCGACCATATTCACCATTTATCATGTCCCCAAATAGTATATGCACAGAGAGACACACATAAACTGCACAAACCTGCAGCTTTGACATCAGAGTGTGGGGGTGGGCCAATGTTTTCACCAAGTAGCCCAAGTCCTCCCATCGCCAGCACCACAGTGTCCAACTTCTGCTCTAGCTCTGCAGTCCTCTGCTGCAACCGTGGATGAGAGGAACACCATAACCAACTCTTAAGCTATCACTACAGTAGGACTCAGGACAATGGCCTGAGCTCAGTCTCACCTGCAGGGCAGCAGCCTCTTCTCTCAGAGTCATGGTTTCAGCAGTAAGAGCGTCAATGAGCCCCCGCTGCTCTCTCAACTCCTCCTCCAGCTTTCTCTTCTCCTGAGCCTCCTTCTGAGCTTCATCTTCCCTCTAACCCATTACAGGAAGAGAATGAGTTAAGCATATGTTAACTAATTGCAAAAAGTGCCAGACATCAAAGCAAAACTGAATTCACATATTTAACACAATAAGAGATTTATTTTGAAGACCCTTTAAAAAGACAGCAGCATTGCTGCAACATATTTACGCTGATGCTAAATAACCATTTGACAGATGAAACATTTCAAAAATGTACTTTTTCTAGCCTTCTAAATATTATAAGATTTAAAATTTGAAACGTCTCCTTGCAACACCATCTTGATTACATGACTGTCACAAAATAAAACCAATGTAAATAAAAATAAATGCATCCCCTGAAACCTTGTGCGCCACCCTTTTATATATTTATTTTTTTGTTTTTGTGAGTAAAGCCAGCTGCTTCGTCCCCTTGCCCCTACATGGAAGAACTTTTATTTGAATAATAATTACTATAAGATTGTTTGATAAAGCCTTTTTTAATTTCCTACAGTACCTGTTTGAGGAGGTGTACCATACGTCCAAGCGTAGAGACCAAGGCAACAGAGAATCCAGTGAGGCCTTGTGTTCTGTGCTGTTTTGGACTCTGCGCTGATGCTGGTGCCGTATCAGGGCTCAAAGCATCCAAGTCCACCGTCACTTGACCCAGCATGGTCTGTAGCAGGCCCAGACTGGACTGGTCCCCACTGAGAGAGGTGACAGACGAACTGTCCAGCTCAGAATTCTGAGAAATGCATTTTCGGGTTCTGCCAGTGCGACTACTGATCCTTTCTGTACGGCACATAAAAACCAGTTCAACATTTATTTTCTGATAAGGTGTCATTTTCATGCTGAGTATTTCATTTAGGAGAAAATCTGTCCCTTTCAGATATTACCTGACTTGCTCAGAGGCAGTTCAGGATTCAGGACCTGAGAAACCAAGACGGATGTTTCTTCCTTGCCTTCCTCTGACTGACTCTGTTTGGCCCAAACACGCTGAACAGCCACTGTGGCATTGAGAGCTGAAACAAGGTTGAATGAGTGTTTATGTTGGTCTCTGAAAACTGATATATATTAATTGTTTCTTGAGTATCGTTGAGATCACTGCATAAAACAAATATAACACCTTTTAATGGCACTGAGACCCTTTAATTAGCTGTTCATCCTACCAGCCTGATCTGGTGCTCTGTCTGATGTGCAGGGCGTCACAGGAATATTATCTTTGTCTCCCTGGTAACAATGGCCTTTGTGCTGCTGTGTCACTTGATGCTGAGGCTGCACCTTCATTTTTTGTATGTTGGCCCTACAAAGAATAACATCATGAGCAATGTAACTTGCACAGTTTTTTGACTGTAGCACAGTGTGCTACTCATCAGATATTAGTACCTTTGGATTACACGATACTCTGAACTGCCGGAAGGATGGATATCTTCCTCTGAAGCCTCCAATTCATTAAGTGCCTGAAAAGAACCATTGTACACACAAGCATCTTAATCAATCTAAAAGTTGGCACACGGTGTAAAATGTAAATAAAAATTCAAAAGAGTTTATATATATTTTTTTTTAAATCTTTGCAGTATTTTATATTAAATGTAAGGGTTAAATTTGTTGAAAACTATTGTATTTAGTTTTTGATTACAATCTTTTTGGAAACAGGGATGTAAAGTAGAAGACATAAGACAATAAACTTAGAAAGAGAAATAATCTTTTTAAAGTTGCACATGACATACACACTGACCAGGTGCATCTTGCTAGGACAGGATCAGACTCCTTTTACCTTCAATACTGCCTTAATTATTCATTGTATAGATTCAACAAAGTGATGGAAACATTCCTCAGAGATGTTGGTCCATATTGTCATGATAGCATCAACCAGTGCCTGCAGATTTGTCAGCTCCAGATCAAAGATGTAAATCTCTCATTCCACTACATAAAGGTGTTCAAGAAACCATTTTGAGATGATTTGAGTTCTGTGACATATGTTATCCTGCTGGAAGCACAAGATGGGTACACTGTGGTCATAAAGGGATGGACATGGTTAGCAACAATACTCAGGTAGGCTGTGCCATTTAAACAGTGCTCAGTTGGTATTAAGGAGCCTAAAGAATGCTAAGAAAGTACACCATTATACCACTAGCAGCATCCTGAACTCATACAAGGCAGGACAGATTGATGCTTTCATGTTTTAATGCTAAATTCTGACCCTACCATCTGAATGTCGCAGCAGAAATTGAGACTCATCAGACCAGGGAGCTGTTTTCCAATCTTCTACTGTCCAGTTTTGGTGAGCCCATGTGAAGTGCGGCCTCAGTTTGCGTACCTTGGTTGTAAGCAGTGGTTATTTGAGGTACTGTTGCCTTCCTATCCAACTGAAGCTGTCCTGCCATTCTTCCTTGACCTCTAGCATCAGCAAGGAATTTTCTCCCAAAGTGCTGCTGCTCACTGGATATTTTCCCTGTTGCAGACCATTCTCTGTAAACCCTAGAGATAGTTGTGCAGAAAAATCCCAGTAGCTCAGCAGTTTCTGAAATACTCAAACCACCTTATCTGGCACCAACAACCAAGTCACGTTCAAAGCCACTTAAATCACCTTTATTCCCCATTCTGATGCTCAGTTTGAACTTATGCAGATCATCTGGACCATGTCTACAAGTCTAAATGTGTCAAGTTGCTGCAAAGTGACTGGCTTATTACATACTTGAGCAACTGAACAGATATACCTAATGAAGTGGCCGTAAGTGTATAATTAAGGTGATAATTAAAGTCTCTATAACACACACACCTCTTGATCCATCACTGACTGGCTAAGGAGAGACAAGCGAGCTGGAGGATCTGGTCTCGGAAGAACAGGCAGTTCTGAGTCAGAATCACAGTTTGGAGCAATGGTCACACTGGGGTGCCCTATGGAAAGACACATACACATCTAAGAATTCTTGTGCACCCACCAGAGAGTATTTGTGGCTCTTCAAAATGAAAAATACTGGGATGGACACCTAATCTTCTAAATTATTTTTAATCATGTGTCTCTGTGGCATTTAAAAAACAAGACACTATAATGCACTCCATCTAATCACTGCATCTGAGTATCAGCAAACAAAACAAGTTGCTAACTACCAGTCTGTCTGCGTGGAGCATCTCCAAACAGGTCCTTGACCACAGCCATGGCTCTGTCAGAACGGGCCAACACATCCTGCAGCAGTAGCTGATCAGAGAAAACCTACAGCAACCATGCAGGAGAACTGAACTTAACTCAACACCATAAGATCTACTAAAAAGTAGACATAAATAAACACACACACACACACACACACACACCTCTCTGATAATGCCAAGGCTAGTCTGGTCCAGGGGTGCAGGGCTCCCTGTGTGTCTGAGGTGGCGTTTCAGGGCTTTCTCTTTCAGTTCCCACTGAGCTACAGCCTTGTTGTGTGACTTGTGGATTTCATGCCGATGACTCTGAAGCAGAAGAACAAACGGACAACCGTGAGACCAAATATGTACCTACTTTTCAGGTAGATAAATCACACTAAAAGAGTGACAATTATCTTACACCTTACCAGCTCTGCAGGCGTCAGCTTGTGCACAGACAGGTCATTGACAGTGCTCTGAAACAAAATGCCAAGCAGTTAAGACTTTAAATATGCTTAAAGAACACTTCTGTGTTTAAACTTTCAAGCTTACCTGTGCCATCAAGAGAATGCGAGGAAACAACCATTATGATTTTATGTCCAAAACATCCATGTACTGTGTTTAAGAAATATCAAATGACACTGAACTAGAGTCAGGTTGTACTATTGTGTTATACTAATTAGTACTATAAAATCATGCAGGAGGTCCAAGTAATCTTTATTTAACCAGGTAACTCATTAAGCAAATGTTTTTATTTACAATAGTAGCCTGGAAAAATGCTAATATTCTTGAGGAAATTGGATAGGGATAAAAAGAAATACTAAAATTTAAAAGAACAGCAGCATGCATCTGAAAACATGTCAATCATAATTATCACTGAATAATACTATCAATTGGCAGGGGCAGTGGTGTAATGGTTAAGGTGCCGGGCTCAAGATCGAGAGGTTGTGAGTTTGAATCCCAGTTAGACCCCCACCGTGCCAAGACCCTTAGGCAAGGTCCCAACCGCAAGAGTGCATCTGTCAACCCAGCAGTAAAAAATGGGTACCAATAAAATACTGGGAAGGTAATGATGCATGCTCAATCATCCAGGTACGTAAAGCCACTTGGATGAGTGATGAAACGTTTCTCCCACGGAAAACCTTACGTCCAGATGAACAGAATCAACTTTTGAGACTGGGAAGGTAACCTGCGATGGACTAGCCTCCCATCCAGGAGGAGTCTAACTCCTATGTCGCTTCACACTACAGAAACCGGGGGTACGCTCTGGCCCGATGAGCCTTGTAGGCTTGGGTGTAAAAGCCCAATGAACTTTACCTTAATATTGTCAATTATATATATATATATATATATATAAGTATTATGGTCTTAATTTCAATAACCCAAAGCCAGTAGTATTTGTATTTGTCTGTGGTGTATGAAAAACAAAACCAACACAAGAAGAGAGTTTCTGATAGGTGTAAACCAGGGCTCAACCCTGTGGAGGGGACAGAGAGCAAGAGAGCTCCCCACGCACGCAGTAACTATGAAGCGTCAAGAACTGAAGCAAAAATTAATCATCTGGAACTCCATCTATCATCTGCTTATCCAATTCAAGGTCACGCTGAGAGGTTAGAGCCTACCCCAGCTGTCATAGGGAGAAAGTAATTTCATTTTATTTCCTACATTAAATCTTTAAAATAAATTCAGCGCATTATCTGTCCACTGGCAAAACTGTGCCTTTGGTGGTAGAAGTTTGGCAATTACTAAAGGTACCTTTAAACAAAAGATGTTTGTTTTAAATTAACTTCAGAGTTTAATTTTAAATCATGAACAGATGTAAGCACTCCTGAACATCTGACTGCTCTCTTCCTCAGTGATTATCTCAGATTATGTAGGATGAGTGGACTGTCTTCCAGTTGCACAGAATGAAGTACAAGACACACCTGCTTAACTGTGACCAGTCTTCAGGCGTTTTTAGCATCCTTTCAGGTGTAGCAGGCGTCAGTACTCACCACCCACTCTCTTTTTTGAGCTGCTGCCCTCTTTGGGCGAACAGGCCTTTTTCCTTTGATGTGCTGCTGTGGACGTCCCACTCTCACAAACGACATCTGCTCGCAGACAGTGTGAACAGGTGAAGGTGAAGAAGAGTCTAGCGCACAACAAGCAGTTATCTCTCATTGCCATCTAAAGTTTGCGCATCGGCTGCTGTTGCCCTCAGCCATGATGCTCGGATGTGCTTAACTTTCGCTACAGGGCTAGCCAAACTAAAATGACACTTACGTTTTACGACGCGGAGCCACGGTGAAGAAAAAGTAGAGCGACTCAAGCCGTTTCTGTCCGCCACATCAAAAGCTGACGGTGTTTAATGGTATCTAAACCCCCTCTTCGGTTTGTTATGGGGCAGCTTTCTACAGTTGCGCGCCACTTCCTGTGCTGTTTCCACGGATACCGCTTCCACCCACAGTGGGGCATGATGGGAAATGAAGTGCTATTGAGCAAGAAGCCTTTCCATCGCACAGCAAAAGGCCCCCTGTCGGTGATGTACCCTCAGTGGGATATCATTATTGCTGATGGATTTTAATGTCGAGGTTTTGCTGGGTCTAATCTGACTTTTAATTATGTTGTCATAAATTACAGTACTGGGCAAAAGTCTCAAGCCACCTATCATTTCTTTATATTTTTATTCCAAGGAGTCAGACTTTGTTGTATTTTTTAAAGGGGTCTTGATTAATAGTTCTCCAGGCCCTCTGAAAGTCTTTTAAAGTTTTATTTGAACACTGGCTGCTTTTTCACTCATTTTCAGGACAGTCTTTGTACCTGACCATTTTCAGTAGGGCGACCAGATGTCCTTCTTCATATGGAACTTCACAGCTTTTTTTATCCCTATCTCCCTCCTGTCCCACATCTTGAGACACAATGTCTCACATTTTGGCAGGCTCTTTGGGACATGCACTTTTCTAAAGTCTTGCTTTTGCCTGAAGCATGAAAAGAAAGCAGGGAAGGCTTTCATGAGAGCAAAGTCAAAGTGAAGGTAAGCCTTTCTAATACCATGGCAATCAGGTAAAATTACAAGTCACCAGAAAGTCACAGGCTTTGTAGATTTTGATGAATATGATGGAAACTATCACAAAGGAAATGAAGCAGCAATATATACTGAGAAACAAAGTTTTTCTGTATTTTAACAGAGTATTCAGTTTTGCACAAGGTAAAACATGATGTGAAGTTACACTGTATGTGTGTGTGTGTGTGTGTGTGTGTGTGTGTGTGTGTGTGTGTGTGTGTGTGTGAGATGGGGGTA
>VUQH01024715.1:34375-47429 GCA_015106775.1 Etroplus canarensis
GCTCTTTTGGGAAAAAAAAAAAAAAAAAAAAAAAAAAAACACACACACACACACACACACACACACACAAATTGCGTTATTTCCTACCAGCAGGCTGGTGGAGTCCCTTTCTGATGGCCAAGCTGCTCCTGTAGACTAACCACTGCTGTCTCTCTGGTGTCTGTGGGTTTTTGAGGCATTCACATTGAGGTCTGCATCAAACAAGAAACTCACATACTAGAAGCATCATTACCAAAACCAAAAGCAAACTATGACCCACGTTATTCAAACTTTTTCTGAGGATTAAGTAACAATACAAACTTCTCTCACCCCCTCTGGCCCCTCATTCATCATCACATACATTCCCATAAGTTAATCTACCATAAAACCTCTTGAAGCTGCTTCATATCATGAAAGAAACCTATTGGAAATGGAAGAAAAGTGCAACACATGTTTCCCCAGAGGATATCATGCCCTCTCCGGCCACAGTCTGTCATTTGCTAATACTATCATACCTTATCACTACAGAAAGAGGTATATACATTTCATTCTGTGGCTTCCAGCCAAAATTACTTAAAGGAAAATAGTTTTTTTCTGACAAAGAGGAGAAGAAGCACAGACCAGTTTACTTTGTGCATTTTATTCATTTTTCATATGCTTGCAGCCAATTAATCATCTCTGAAAGATACACACTGCAGTGCTGGGGAATAACACGCAGGAAATTATTAATGTGCTCAACATGAAGGAGCATATGGTATTTAGGAACAGGAGAATGCCCGTGGGATAGCCTGAAGGAGACAGGGGGAGTCCAGTCAGCCAGCCAGCCAGAAAGACTCTGCCCAAAACAAGGGTTTAGCAGAGGGGGCTGCCACAGCTCAACTTCAGCAACAGGTGTGGACAAGTGACAGGGAACAATAGGAGGGGGTACAACTGCCATGTGCACAAAAAGTGATTCCTGTTCTTTACAAGTCACACAAAGCAAGAAATCAAAAATAAAGTCCTTATTTTTAAATATATTTGCTTAATGGGGTTTTTTGACTTTACATTACTCCTACACTTCAGAGGGAAATACAAAAAAAATTACAAAACATGTCAGCTTCATTGCGCTTGTTAGAAAAAGGAGGTTCCTGCTTAAGCTTGCCACACAGTTCGAGTTAAATAACACTCCCAGACCAAAGAGATAAAATGACCACATTTTTTATAGAACATTAAAAAATGTCAGGCACTATTTTATTTGTTTTAGTAAAGAAGCTTAACTTTGGTAAATTCTTAGCTGTTCAGTTAAAGTGACATTTTACTTTGTCCAGTTCTTTGGTTAGCTCCAAAACCAAAAACCACCATGTGGTCGTGTCAGCATAATGACATCAGCATTTAGCTCAAAGCACAGCTGTGCCTCAGCACACTCTGACCGAGCTGCAAGCATGGAAACATGGTCTTAGCTGTGTTTCTTCTTTTCTACTCCATTAATCATTTCTTGACCTCCCGGATTTATCTTGTGACCCTTGAAGGGGTAACGATCCCCTAGCATAGGAACTAAGGGACTGAGCTCCCTGACTATATAGGTTTAGTTTTAGCAGCTTCAATTTACAATATTCAAACTGATGCATTATTAGTTATCTAATAAGGAAATATAGGAACTGAGGCAATATAGTAGATCATTTTTGGATTGTTGAGTATTCTAAACTTCAGTGAAGCACTTCTTCTAGTAATGTGCATGAACTTGTAAGGGTCTGCACGTTTTGGAAAGTAGTTTTGACAGCAGTGAAAACAGGGATAAAGCAGCACAAGAAGAAAGTTCTTGAAATTACTAATCCTCATCAGCTTTGCATAGGAAGGGAGTAGAGGTGGAGATGCTGAGGTCTAAACCATATAAGTGCAGGAAAGATGGCAGTGAGAGGCTCTTGCTGCCATCTTTCTGCTCTTGTAACTTATACTGCATGTGATCCTTTTACAACCTGTTTACTGTGAGGTGGGTAGCTGTGAGGTATAGCAGCCTCTTAAGTTAGCACCACTTCTTGTGGAAAGGAAATAGGTCAAGGTCCTGCTTTGTTTCATGTTGCCGTGCCTCTACCTCCTCTGCCGCTGCTGTGTATCTCCTGTTACCTAGACCTCACTGCTTCTGCCAGTGAGTGAGCTCCTGCTCTTAACAGCTTTCATTCAGTAATCCTTTTAATACCCTGCCACTTTTGATGAGCATTTTGAAAAAAATTCAAAGTCATATGGATGAATTTCAAAGAGCTCAGAGACAAAAGGAAACTGGAGCCAGTTGCCACCTCTCTCTCTCTCTCTCTTTGGCATACAATTACACCTCGTAATACATGGACACATTCAAAGTGAAAAATAACTACACCCTGTGGGAACAATAAAACACAACTAATCACTTATAATGTAACATGGTCGTTATTGTGCTTGAAAGGTGTTTGTGGTAGTGAGCATGGGAATGAACGATTGAGGAAAAAAATCTCATCGGTGACCTCATCTTGAATGTCACCCTTTTTCAGCCAAAAAAAAATCACTCTGTACTTTAGTGAACATGACGAATTAGGAAAACTGGTGATTGTTGATCATGTTTCATAGTTGTTGTTGGCGCTTCTCCTGCTCACATAATAAATTTACAGACTGAAACAGAGTTCCTCACATATAAAAACGTCAAAACGTTTACCTGCTCAGATAGGCCTCTCCTATTTGACCCAGCAAACTGTACTCTGATTGGTGGAACTGAGAGTGTTACACAAGTGCATAGCTGGGAGTATGATTTGCTGCTTTAAACAAAAAGAAAGAAAAGGTCAGTGAGAAGGAGCTGGCTTATTTCTCTGATTTAAAGAGCTGAATAACCTCTCATTCAGCTACATTAAATCAGTCCACTTTAATACCTTTCTTTAACTAGATGCCAAGTACTATACTTCAACTTGAGTAACTTATTTTCAAAGGATTAGTCATAAATAGCCAAAGAAAAAGAAGGGTCACAAATACTGGCTGGCAGCCAGGTTTAAGAATGTCACCAGTACAAATACCCACAGGTCTGTAGGGTTGAAGAGGCCAGATACACAGTGGGGTGTGGAGGATTAAAACAGATCAAAACAAAGTTAATAACTGCTAATGAGAGTCTGGGACTCCCTGGGGACCCAATCCAGTGCAGCTTTCATTCTTCTCCTCTAGTCCAAACACTCCTTTTGCTCAGTCCTTTGTTTCACTGTCTTACCCAATCTCCACTCATATGTGGGAGCTCCTGTGCAGATAAGCAAGACATGTGAGTGTGCAAGGAAGCATATCTTTTAAGTTTAAAGTTCAGCCTAAAGGTCAGTAATCAGTTCTTTCCCTGTTTTGATGTTAGCCTAATGTGTCTTCTTCTTTTCTCTCTGTAGTTCCCATCTATGTGCCATTCCTGATTGTGGGCTCAGTGTTCGTAGCCTTCATTGTGGTGGGTTCTGTGGTCGCTGTTTGTTGCTGTCGTTGCCTCCGACCCAAGCATGAACTGTCATCAGGAGGCACAACAGGAAGTGGGCCCACTGGTGGTGGGCGCCTCTTGGAAACTATCCCCATGATGGCAAACACCTCCAGGGGTTCCTCATCCCGCCAATCCAGCACGGCTACTTCGTCCAGCTCGTCTGCTCCAGCTGCTGCCCCCCGCACTGCCCCGCCTCCGGTCATGCGGGCTCAGGCCTCATGTTGCCTGCCTCCTGATGCCAGTGTCTTCGTCAACATGCCAACCAACTTCTCTGTACTCAACTGTCAGCAGGCCACCCAAATTATGCCTCATCAGGGACAGTTCCTGCATCCACAGTACATTGGCTATGCCCACCCTGTGTCCTCTACCCCAGCGTTCTTGGACCCTACCCAGGGAGGCTACAGACCCCTCCAGTCACCCTGCCCTCCTCCCACTGCTGGGTCCAGCATCACCAGTGATCAGAAGTACCCTCCAGTGACAGTGTGATGAGGGGGCAACCAAGTAGACCACTCTACCACTTTGTTTGTAAAGACTAATTTGTGAAGTTTAACCTGTAAGGGCTGCGTCAGAGACCTTTAGGCATACTGCCAGAGTTGGGGGAGGGGGGAGGCAGGGAGTTAGCCTCACATGAAGGACTCATAAAGCCGTTCCTGGTAGCAGGACTTGCCCTGTAATTGTGTGTGGTTTGTGTCTGTTCAGTGTTTCATATGAAAGGTTGAATGAGCTAAGCTCAGCCTATGATGGGGTAAAACAGATGCATAAATATTCTCTTTCTGGATGCAAAGACAAAATTACATCTTGGAGAGTTACACAGCCCAGATGAGCAATAATGCACAATTCACTGCAGCCTGCAGCTCAAGTAAAAGGCTGCAGTGAATGTGTTTGTGTTTGCATGGATGTGTGTCAGAAAAAAAATTATGGGCTTACATGTACAGGAGTGAGTGATGACTGAATGATTTATAGCAGAGGACTGTATGAAAAATGGATATTCAAGCAAAAAAACAAAAAAAACAAAAAACACATGCTGTGTTTATGCCATGTGCACATCTGTGCGTGTGAATTATTGTAAGTGGTTTATATAATACAGTATATTTTTGTTTGTGTTGAAAGTATGAGGAAAGAAAGTATGTGGATAGATGTTTGTACTGTATGTGTGCATGGCTGGGAGAGTGTGAAGTGTGGAGGGATGCAGTTGTATGAGTAACTGTGAGTGAACTGTGTTTAATGAGAATTGCAGGTGGTGTGATGTGAAAGGCAGTTGCAATCTCCCTGTAGGCCATTTAAACTCTAATGAAGTGAATACAGGACACAGACTGTGACGCTCCACCCTGCTATACAACCCCCCCTCCTGCCACCCTGAAAGGAAAAAAAAATAACAAAAACCCCAACTGCCCCGAGCGGAAACACACTCAGGACCCAAAAATGACAATATTCACAAGGTGAGTTGTTAATGTTCCTTGGACGTGTGAGTGTGTGACAGAGAAGTGAGAGGAAGTTCTCTGAAGATTACAGAGTTAATTATACAGCAAAAATTCAGCCAGCTGCCCCCTTCACTTTTCTCCTGTGAGGTATGTGTGGACGTGTGTGTATTTCACACTACCACAGTTCAGTGTATTAGCACAGGGAGCTCCAGGGCAGCTCTGTGTCATTATTTTCCACTTAGGAAATGCACGGAAGTGGTCGTTTTGGTTGTTAATCTGTAAAAATAAGCAAAAGTTGCTGAATTTTCGGCCATTCTATGTAGAGTTGTAAAAGGGGGGGGTCATCGTAACGGAGGAACATGCAACTTGAGGAATGTGCTGCTCCACTGAGCGTGCAGCTTGAGATGTCCTTTAGTACTGAAGCTGGTATATTTGTGCACCTCATCTGTACTCCAAGCACTATGTCTGTAAGATCCAGTGGGTAGCATGTGTGAGAAAATTGTGGAATTATTTTAGGTCAAATGCCTTCACACCATCTGACATACAGAGATTAAATGCAGGAGAGACATTTTTCATATGAAACTGAAAAAATAAACATTTTAAAACAGAAAATAGTCTTTTGAGATTTTGATTAACCATGAATGTATGAGTGATACACTGTATGGGCAAAGGTATTGAGCCAACTAAACAGTACACCTGTGGGAGCCTTTATGACATCTAATTCTAAATCCCCAATTTCTGTAACAGCTTCCACTCTTCAGGCGAGGTTTTCTACAAGATTTTGGAGTGTGTCTGTGGGGATATTTGCAAGGTCAGACACTGATGTTGGCTGAAAGGGCCTGGCTCACAATCTCTGATCTATATTATCCTCAAGGTGTTCCACTGGGTTGAGGTCAGGGCTCAGTGCAGTCCAGTCAAGTTCTTCCACACCAAACTCATCAAACCATGCCTTTATAGACACTGCTTTGTACACTGGGGCACAGTCATGCTGGAACAGAAAAGAGCCTTCCCCAAACTGCTCCCACAAAGTTGGAAGCATAGAATTGTCCAGAATGTTTTGATGAGCTTTAGCATTAAGACTTTCCTTCAGTAGAACTAAGGGGTCTAGGCCAAGCGTAAACAGCCCCATAGCATTATCCCTCCTCCACCAAACTTTGCAGTTGGCACAGTGTAGTCAGGCAGATAACGTTCTCCTGGCATTCACCAAATCTAGACTTGTCAAATAAAGAAGAATGATTTGCCATGGAAACCCATACCATGAAGTTCCCGGCACACAGTTTTTGTGCTGATGTTGATGCCAGAGGAGGTTTTGAATGCTGCAGTTACTAAATCAACAGCGTGTTGGCAACTTTTAAAGATTATGTGCCTCAGTACCCGGCGACACCGATCTGTAGCTTTTTGTGGTCTGACACTTCCACAAATGTTTTTAAAGGCAGACTGCATATTTAGATAGTTGATTTTATACACCTGTGGTAATGGATTAAATCAACTCCCTGAATTCAATGATTATGGACTAATATTTTTGTCCATATAGTGTACTTTAAAAAAACAACTGGAAACAAAGCCTGGTTAACAAAAACAAATCTGAGTGGTGACAGTGTTGTTTTAACCCTAGTACTACAGGACCTCAATATATTGATGTCCCAGATACATACAGATACAGATACATAGATTTCGTGTACAACTGGTCGTCTATATATTGATCACTTCCGGTGTTTTCATTCACTGCCATTCATCTAGCTGGTTGTATAGCTGGCAGTACTAGGGTTAAGTTCCTTAAAACACACACACACACACACACACACACAGACCTAAGGTATTAGAAACTTTACCCACATTCACAGACAGCTCTACCTCCCACAGAGGACAGAATAAATGCCTGTCACATCATCCTACACACAGAGAGGAGAAACAATAAAATACAACAATGGCCACTTTAAGAATATGATGATATGGAAGTGCAGTTTTGGCAGGTTTCTCCAGAAACTCAGCTACAATACCGTGGAAAGCACAACTGGCCCATTGGAGGGTCACTGGGGAGGAGTTGAAAAGCATAAAGCAGCACCCCGATGGATTCTCCATACTGTAACAGCTGTAGTTCTTTTGGGCTGGGCCACATCCAGGAAGGTGGGTGGGAAAGAGATATCCAGTTGGGAGTGGTGAATTAATCTGCTAATGGTCTGTCTATATCAACTCCCCTGAGATTAAAGAAGGACCGTGGGAGAGGTTTAATTTTGCTAATATGTAAAACGTTAAGCATTTAATGGTCATACTGACATTTTCATATTTTCTTTTCTTTTCTATTTTCAGTGTGAAATGTAAACCAGATTCCTCCAGCTTCCCTGGAGCTACAGTTGGACTCAAAAACCCCTCATATGAGTGCATGAGTACACAGCACACAGCCAAAACACAAAGACATTTAGTCAGGCTATGGATTGATTAGATTTAATGATTAGGACTCAGATGGACAACCCCTCTCTCCCAAACCTTCAGTCTTGCATTCCTGACCCAGAGTGTCCTCAACACAGAGCTCACAGAGAATGGGCTCTACATTCAGACAAATCCCAGAGCCAGAAAAACACATGATCTACGCGAGTGTCTCAATCAAATCCCTTATGTATGGATGCCTATTAGGACAAGTTCAAGTAAGATATTCCTGCTAAAATATGTCTTCACATATGAGTAAAAAAACAGGCATTAATGAAAAGAGAAAAAATATAAACAAATACACAATGAT
This sequence comes from Etroplus canarensis, assembly GCA_015106775.1. Classification (NCBI taxonomy): domain Eukaryota; kingdom Metazoa; phylum Chordata; class Actinopteri; order Cichliformes; family Cichlidae; genus Etroplus; species Etroplus canarensis. Next base: position 41,961 of record VUQH01024715.1, read on the forward strand.
GTCCACTTTAATTTAAAAAAAACAACAACAACAGTGCAATAAAGAGTGGATATCCAAAAGAATTGAAAGAGGAAGCACTAATGCCAGGCATGCTGCTTCTACATCAGCTGACGATGCTAGACAGGCGGCATCAGGAATCACAGGAGCGGTCAGAAATCAAAACAGGAAAAAACAAAATGGATCTTTGTTAAACTGGTGAGAAGGAAGAGAGAGACATGGAGGCTGCAAAGCGGCTATGAGATGGAAAGACAGGAAGGAAGAAACGAAGGCAGAGGTAAGCAAGAGGAGGTCTCAGTGGGGTAGGAGGGGCTGCAGCAGGCTTGTGGTCCAGTTTGGTGAGCGTTCTGCCTCAGTGGCATCTCTATGGTGTTTGGCAGTGAGGCTTGATGCTGCGATAGAACAGGGGGGCTGGGGTGCAGAGCTCTGAGAGGTCCTCGGTTTATGCTTCCCACCCTTCATTTTTAAGGAATTCCTCTGCGCATGTATGTGTGTGAGTGAGTGAGTGAGTGCGCGTTTATTTTGACGTCCCCTTCCACATAGGCATGTGATGACAGACGGGATATGAGAGGGAGACATGGAAGCAAATGCACATGGACTGACACACACATGCACACACAGGAGCACCAATGCGTGCAGGCACACATGCACAGGCAGAAAGAGACATACTTGAACGCGCACATGCGCACTCACACACACACACACACACACACACACACACACACGCACACACACACGCACACACATTTTAGCGTGAAGCAAACCCAGTCTGAGGGGTATACAGATATGAGTAGCAGTCTCTGAGTTTGACTCTTCATGTCTGTGCATGGATATGATTGCTCATGCCTGTGCAGCTTTTGTGAATTTAAACAATGTTTAGTCCGTATATATCCGGCCTGGTCCCTTCTCCCAAGTCAGTCCCCCATGTGCCAGCGACAGCCTCTATGTCTGACCAAGACTACCTCCCCTAAGCGAGGGGTCAGGTCACAGTTCCAGTAAGGCCACAGCAGGGGTTGGTTACCCAGCGTGAGGGTGTCACTTAAGTCTATTTCCGCTGTCACCTTGGAAAACTCTTGCTTCGGTGAGCCAAAGCTTTGATCTGGGGTGGGGCTAGAGGCTGGGGCGCTGGCGGGTGGTGTCGTAGGAGCGAACTACCTGGGATTGAGACACCACGCCGTGCTCTTCCTGAGAGAAGGCATAGCCATCTGCAGAGAGACAGAGGGGAACAAATGTCGCTTGTTACACCTGTGTACTGATGACAAGAAATATTTAAACACAAAGAAACTAAGTGAAACTAGAGGTTTTCTGCATAATATGCCAAAGTATAAGGAATCAGCTTTAAGCCCTGTGTTTGAGCAGGACACTCACGTGACACAGTCTGCTGCACAGAGTTTGAGCGTCCTACACTTGAAGGTGTTTTCCTAAAGACTCTTGTCAGCAGATGGGCCCGTTCGTTTAGACTGCCAAAAAAAAGAAAAAGAAAAAAGAAAAGGTGAGGAAGAACAGTCACTCCACAGCATCACAGCATAAACACTTGATAATAGTACAAACAACTGTGACTACTCCCACAACTACATAACACCTTTACTAGCTACTGTGAAGATTTTAAAACCCAATATACATATTTCTCAGTATCTGCTCCTCTAATTTTTCTATGACTGGGATCTACATATTCTTCATCTTGACTAAAACGCTGCAGTATACCAGGGAAATGCAAGAATACTTCTTTGAGCAGAAACATGGAAACACACAGATAAATTAGCAAAATCTAAGTAGATTTAGGACCAGAAAGTTTGTAGGAGATGGCTTTGATACTGATTGCTTTTAACATTTACCTTAACCCAACAGTAAGTCATAAACTGCCTGCAGGGTAACAGGACATCCACAGTAAACTATTCCTCATCTCTTCTCCTCTCACTCCCCCCATTCCAAGAAGACTGGACCCTCTGTTCTGAGACCACACGCCGTCACGGCTCCTCTCCTCCAGTGACCAAAAATAACTAAGCCCTTTCCAGATACTGCACACTAATGCATGCACACTCGTACGCTACGTACACACATACATTCATGCATTTATCTCCTGTTTCATTACCATTATTCCAGCCATTAAAGTATAGAGATCGAATATAAACATAGGGGCGCCTCAGGAAGTTAACTTTTGCCATATTTATTTGAAGAAATAGTTTTGTACAGTTATCTGCCAATGGAGCATTAAAGTCACTCACAAGGGCTTTCCCTGGCACTTAGAGTACACAGAGGTGATGATGATCAGTGGAGCAATTATGGACTAGAGCCAGGTTTCCCAAGGCTGACATTTGGATCAAGCAGTTAGGAAATTTTTAGAACTGTGCAAGACTGTTGGGAATCTTTCACTGCAGTGTTTGCAAAAAAAGAAGAAAAGGGAGGTCTTGAGTTTGGTCAAAGACTCTCTGGCCCAGAAAATAAGAAGAATGACAGCCCTCATGGATTTATACTAAACAGTTGCTGGACAAATAAATGAAAGGCATCAGTATGACTCAAAGTGTCCTTGTTCCTACCATGATGTTTCTCTATAGGTATCTTCGGATTCAAAAGAGCCCAAGGATGTACGGTATTTGAACTCTTCCCTCGAGACACTTCTGTACTCTACCTTTTTACCTTTTCCCATGTCTACCCTCCCCAGAAACTGCAAACACAGATGTGCACTTTTCCATTTTGTTCCAATGCTTCTCAGCATGCCCTTACTTTACTTCTCTTATTTTAAATTGCTAGGACACAAGGTTCTGGTCCTGCCTTCCCACGTCTTAAAAGCAGGGTCAGCAAAGGACGGGGTCCTGTTTAAGTGTCAAGAGGCACACAGTGCTTACACATGCTTCCCTCCCCAACCTGAATACATGCCTTAGATTTATTCAGCTCATTTCAAGAATTAAAAAAAAACTGGTGTCTCATTTAAATTTGACACTTTTTTTTTTAAAAACAACTATTCAGAAACTGAGAAAATATTACAACTCCTAATACTTAGCAGCAAAAGGAAATCCACATTACTGTTATGTAAACTTGATTACAAATTTAAGTTGACAAATATCAAATGAAAAGAACAATACTTCCTTGGGTTCACAAGTCAAAAAGGTTGGGAATGCAGCTTAATATTTAATATTGCATAGTACATTATAAACTTATACTGTGCTCTTACAACAAAATAATAATAAATAATAAATAATAACAGCTGCATATAAAAAAAAACTAGACGCTATATGGACAAAAGTATTGAACCACACATACATTATGACATCCCGTTCTAAATCCATAGGAATTAATGTAGAGTTGGTCCACTTTTGCAGCTATACCAGTTTCCACTCTTCTGGGAAGTTTTTCTACAAGATCTTGGAGTGTGTCTTTGGGTGTTTTTGTCAATTCATCCAGAAAAGCATTTGTGAGGTCAGACACTGATGGTGCAGGAGAGGGCCTAGCTTGCAATCTCTTTTATAGTTCATCCCCAAGGTGTTTGAAGGGATTGAGGTCAGGGTTCTGAACAGGCCAGTCAAGTTCTTCCACACCAAACCCACACAACCATGCCTTTATGGACCTTGCTTTGGACCTTCACTGCAGCTAAGGGGCCCAGTCAACACCAGAAAAACAACCTAATAGCATTATCCCTCCTCCAGCAAACTTTACAGTTGGCACAACACAGCAAGGCAGGTAATACTCTCCTGGCATTTACCAACTGCCAGATAAAGTGTGACTCATCACGCCGCAGATTTCCACTGCTCCAGAGTCCAGTGTCAGTATGCTTTAAACCACTCCATCCAATGCTTGGCATTGTGCTTGGTGATGTAAGGCTTGCATGCAGCTTTTAGGCCATAGAAACCCATGCCATGAAGCTCTTGGTGTACAGTTTTTGTGCCAGTGGAGGCTGGGAATTCTGCACTTTTGAGTTAGTAGAACACTGGAAATTTTTACGCACTTTATGCCTCAGCACTCTGCAACCCTACTCTGTAATTTTACGTGTTCTGTTTCATTGTGACTGTGAATCCTAAATGCTTTCAATTTTAAATAATAACACATACAGCTAATCATGGAATAACACGGTGGAAGAAATTTCACAACAATGGCATTCTATTATAGTACTGTGCTTGAATTCAATCTGCTCTTTAGAACAACTCATTCTTTTACAAATGTTAGTAAAGGCAGACTACATGACTATATGCTTGACTTTATACTCCAATGACAGAGGGACTGAACAGAACACCTGAGTTCAATGATTTTGAGATGTGGCTCAGTGCTTTTGTACACACTGTATTTCCTTCTGAGATGTTTGGGTGTAGTAAACTAAAGTACCAAAGTAGCAAAGGATGGGAATACTCAATACATCAGTATTCCAGTGCTTGAGTAGATGCTTAAACCTTTACAGTGTTAAGTATACTTTCCAAAATCGATTGGATGCTGTGTCAAATGTAATTACACGATTTATATTTGACTATTTTAACATATCAAATATTGGAACTAAGAAAGAGTATTTTTTGAAATATATATGCTTTTTTCTGAATTTGTTTCCAGCACAAAAATCATAATAAACATCAGACTGTAGAAGTTGCGTAGATAAAAATTGCACCTACTATAGTTCAACATCTCACTGTTGATTGGGTATAAAATGAACACAGCTTTAAATAAAGATTAATTTGAGAATTAAAATCATGTGTCACGCATAACATCCCTATAAAATTCAGTCAATCCAGAAAAATGCAAGGAATAAGGCTGAAAATCAGTTCTGAATTCTCTGGGCTTTCAGACAGTGCTGCATGAAAAACAGGCATGATTCTGTTGAGGAAGCACTTCTAAAATGCAGTGTGTTGTTGTGTCCACAAATGCAACTTAAAAATCAATAAAAAAAAACAAGCAAACATGATTAAATGAGGTTACGTGGAAAACTGTCCTGCAGTGTGCCAAATCAAAACTTTGAATTCTGTTTGACAATCATGGTCAGGGCGTCCTCAAGGCTAAAATGCAGATAGATGCTCTGGGTTGTCGGTGCAGAGTTCAAACACTAGCATTTGTGATCATATTAACACTTTCCACTCCAGAGTACTGTTTTGAATTTACCAGACACTCTTGTTTCACAAACCATTCAAGATTCCTCAGAACATTTTTGTTCTATGAACATATATACTGTACATATCAAAACAAAGAGGGAAAAGTTAGATTTTTATACTATTACATGACGTGGAAATTGCTGAAATAGTTTTTAAATGGCAGGGATAGAAGTAAGGTGTATTTTGAACACAGCGTGGCTAACTTGCACATCAGCCCCACTGATGCTGAATGATATACATACAACCTTTGGAGCAACATATCTTGCCAGATGATGTTAACACAGTGGCAGATACAGTCATGGTCAAACTGTCATGGAGTATTTTGCTGGCATCAAATTCAAAATGAGCACATATTCCCCCCCCCCCCCAAAAAAAAAATTCTTTTTTTTTTTAATTTTTTATT
>VUQH01024715.1:69993-113441 GCA_015106775.1 Etroplus canarensis
GATTACATAACTTGTTGCCAGCTGAAAGATAATCGCCCATGCAGTAATTATCCAATAGGAGGCTCGTACCTATTTGCTTAGTTAAATCCAGGTGGCGACTTTTTTTTTGGCCAGGCAGTGTATATTATTATATACATATTTCTATTTATTTATTTCTAGTATTCATATTTATGTGTATTTGTCAGAGTGTTGCGACATAAGAATTTAGTCAAATTAGTAGAATTTAATTCTTTTAGATAAAGAAGTATTCTGATCTTGAGATATATACATCATTACGGATCTATATCTATCTATCTATCTATCTATATATATATACACACACACCCATATATATATATATATATATATATATATAATTCCCCTCTCGCCCCTGCGGGCGGTCAGTCCTCAGTTCCAAAATGATTGAAAAGTGTATATGGTATACGTGCCTCTGTCCCAACTTTTGTTGAGTGTGTTGCAGCCATCAAAATTTGTGTAAAATTAAAAAGTACAATTAAGTTGGAATGTAAAACTATTTAAACTCTTTTCTTTCAGCATTTATCAGTTAAACAAAGGTTCACATATCAAAGATTTTCATTTTTATTGCATTTTGGAAAAATATTCCAGCTTTTCTGGAATGGGGTTTGTTTAACAATATCAGACTCACTGGCTTTACTGTATGCCGTGATCATGCTTACTGATGTGCTTAATCAATCCCTGAGGCCCATTCTGAGCCTGGAGTGGGCAAACATAATACAAAGTAAACTGGTATAAATTGTATAAAATACTGAATTTTGAAGTCTTTCTGCAGTGGGTTCAAGTATTGAAGCTTTCCAAAACATAACAAAATCAAATGTGTGTGGAAAGAGTCCATATTTTCTCACTCATGTTTCAGTTTACTTCGAGCTCTGTCTAATATTTATCACTGCAATAACAAGGGTAACTTTAGGTCATAACGGCAGAGAGAAAGGGTCCCATAAATGCAGCAAGTTGCTAGTACAGCACTATGACTTGTCATAACAGGTCCAGTCAACATTTTAAATGTGGTTAAGACAACTTGAAATAATGGGCAGACAAGCCCTGCAGAGAGTTAAGAAGTTTAAAAGGGTAACCAAGGTATGGACACTAGTAATCTCCTGAACTGAAAAGGCAGCCACTTACAGAACAGAAAGTCCAAATAAAACTGTATCCTCCTGACTAAACACTGCCTTAACATAAAAAAAACGGGCTCACAAGGGTCCACATGGATCTTTCATCACTTTCTCGAAGAAAAAACATGTATTACATTGTAGTTTCTCTCTTTCTCACGCTAAAATGTTCTATCTTTGTAGACCATAGAAGAAAAAAAGGTTAATTCTTTGATTGCACCACTTGCAATATGACAGATCTCATTAGCGAGCATTTTAAGTTCCAAACCAAATGTTTATTTTTCATACGCATCTGGTCTGGAAGAAAGTAGAAACTCTCTCACATACACAACGCACACACTTTGTAGACTACGTTCACAGGCCCTTCTGCATGGAATTTTATCAGGTTTATATTTGGATCACAAAATGAGCAGGACACAGAGGCGGTTTGAGATATCACAGGTCACCTACTCCAAAGACAGCGCAATCACTTATGCCATCATGATATATGTACAGAGAGCATAAAATATACCAAAAAATCACTAAGCAAGATGAATTACAAAAGGTACAAAGAAAGGAGGAAAGAGGGAAGGCAAGGACTGTGAGGCAGACATGAGGAAAAGCTAAAACACAGAGAGTGCTGCTGAGTGAAAAGAAGCTCATTTTTGCAGAGCAGACTGTGTCACCGGTAAGATTTAATTTACCGTTTAATTATCATACTGTGCATCTGTGCAAACATCCACATCCTCCGCTGCTGGAGCTAGAGAGACACACACAGGCACACATGTGGATTTTAACAGTAAAAGGCCTGGTATTTAAAAAAAAAAACTATTAGAAAGTTTTTTTAAAATGTCAGAACAACAAAGAGTGCAAGTTGAGACACTACAAAATGTGTGTCTAAGTTTGTGCGTTTGAATGAAAATGATTAATGAGCAGAAGAATGACATTGTTTGTTTAGGAGTAGTACTGCGGGCAGTGCGACAAGGACCTGGGGATTGTGGGAAAGTTAGCTAAAATTTATATTCAGAACTAACAAGCTGATGAGGGCAGGCATGTGCCACTGCATCTTGGGTAGACAACGTGCGAGGTGTGTGTGTGTGTGTGTGTGTGTGTCACAGCTGGATTCAAAGACAGAAATAAGAAGATAAAAAGGTAACTTTACATTTGTATGCTCATGTGCTCTTCAGTGATGACTAAACAGAAATAGAAATAGTGTCGGTCTGTGTGTGGCATGTGATTTTAAGGTGACAGATGGCGCTTGTCACAGCTTCAGTGGTCGCAAACCGTTTACCCGGGAGGCATTGCTCACAGGGTTTGTTTTGATGAGGAGGAGCACCAAAAGGAGATCGCATTACCACTCACTCATCGCCCTCACATGGCTCAGCTAAACCCCCTCACTCCCCCTTCTCCGCCTCCTCCTCCTTTCTTTTCCAGATTGTCTATCTCACACATAAAGTACAATAAACACTCCCCCTGCTTTACTCACAAACACACTTTTATGTCTGCACAAAGATGGACACATATTTTGCTGCTTGTTTCTGCTCTTCCCGACTCTTCGTCTGAAACACACACATATTTCCCGTCACAAAGCACACAGGGTGTGTGGTCGCTTCCTGTGCAAAGAGAGCGCGCTGACAGATGTGGAGGCAGTAGCGCGGAGGAGACACGGGCTTGGCTGGAAAAGGGGTGGGGGGGGAGTTGCATCTGCTGCTCTAGATCCAATGCAAAGATCAGCCTTCCCACTGATAACAGCAGAAAGAGGGTGTGATAGATGTGAGAAATTTTAAAAAATAGGAGCAGGTCAACCTTTTGACAAGCAGCTTCTGTGTTCACTCATGTGCAGGTTGCACTTGGCGAGAGTTATTTTAAGCGTGAGACAGAAGTGTTGCTGAAGACAGCTGGGCTTTCATCTGTGTAAGTTATAACCAAAGCTCTCTGAAGGTGTCTTGATAGGCAAGCATGACTGACATCAACACGCGACCAAGTACAGGTTACAAACACTCACATGTTTCTTCTCTAACAAACTTGCCCAGATTAATGAGATATTTAGATATGGGAGCAATCAACGGAAATAACAAAAGGATGTCACCCTGTCTCTATTTTGCTATGTTACATCTACAACTACTTCACAGCATGCTTGTTCTGCAATACACTCTTCATGCAAAAAAATCCACACAAGATCCTTCATTTACATTTTATGTCAACCAGCTGTGACTCTTTCCTGCCTGTGTGTAAGTTGCATTTTTGACCTGCAGCCAAAATAAATGTGTTTGTATAACCAACAAACAAGACCATCTGAATCAGAACATTTTTTTATTTCAAAATGAAATATCGCCTTTTTTCTGACCTTGCTGCACAGGAAAGTCTGGACCGGCTAGCAGAACAGCCTCCCTAGAGCTAGTGAGCATTCAAAATCTTGTTCAAGGACACAGCAGGGTGAATAGTCCCCGATGGAGTGAACAGAAGCCAAGCTTTCTAGCTGAAAGATGGATTACCTACTCAGCTCTTTTAAGTTGCTACTAAATGTAGTATACAGTAAATAAAGTCTTTGCATTTGACATATAAAACTAAAATTACTCCACGATGAATCATCTTAAGGATAATTCCAGTTTTCCTTTAAAAAGATACAACAGATTTGTGCATGTCAGACTTTCTCGCCATAGTTCTAGCTGTCACAATTTGACTGAAAGCCTGTGTCTGTATCTATACTGCTAGATAGTACCTTTCAGCAATGGCAAACATCTCAAGTCATTCTGCATTTCTCCTGAAAGCAGCTTAAGTGAAGAGATTTACAAAGTTTTCTTTTCTGAGATACTGTTCAAAATAAACCTTAAACATAACAAGAACTTTTGTCTCACATGTTATGGAACCTACGCTATATGGACAAAAGTATTGGGCCACCTACACATCATACCTACATGAGATTTCATGGCATCCCATTCTAAATCCATAGGAATTAATATGGAGTTGAGCTGCTCTTTGCAGCTACGACAGCTCCACTCTTCTGGGAAGTCTTTCTACAAGATTTTGAAGTGTATCTGTGGGAATTTTTGCCCATTCATCTAGAAGAGCATTTATGAGGTCAGACACTGATATCTAATGACAGAGCCTGGCTTGCAATGTATTCAAAATCATCCCAAAGGCGTTGGATGTGGTTGAGGTCAGGGCTGTGTGTGGGGGGACCCATTTACACTGTAGAAAAAAATATCCTTTGTAAGTGAGCAAAAAAATCAAGAATTATTATTCTAGAGTGATTTTACACTATAAAAAGCATAAAAGCAAGTTAGACTCAATTTGTGATAGCAGATCACTTCATTATACAATACTCATTTAAAAGGAAGGTGGGTTTCACATTTTCTGTGGCTGCAATTAAAAGATGCAGGGAAAGGAGTTAAAATATGTATAAGCATTAACAGAGCGATGGAAAAAAGTTAAAAAAAAACTTTTTAATATTGAATTCAGTTCAAACCAAACTTTCATCCTCTGAGCTGGAGTACCCCACACCTATCAAGCTCTAAACTGTACACAATCAAACGTGGTAGACGGTCTGCTAAAACTTATTTAACAAATCAAATTAGAATTGATCCGCTTACAGTGCTAAGATTGGCTTTCACCTTTGTGTGCTAATTGTATCGGCAATTCTTAGTCTAAAGTACCTTTACTGTCATGACATTATATGTGCACCCTGTCCAATTCAATTTGTTCAGCATCTAAGTGGTCTCGCATGGTATCTGGATTTTGACTGGATTTTGGTTCCCCAAGGCTGAGAGCTTCCAGACACTACATTGACATTTGTGAAAGAGTAAAATTTAACAAGTCCTTTAACCACAATTCAACAAAATATGAAAATGCAAAATAAGTAAATCTGTAAAGCTTTACTCTTAATAAGTGCACTCATATATGTAAAAAGAGCATTCTGAACTGTCGTGGACTGTTTAAAAATGACCCTACATTAGAAGATAAGTCTGAAATGGTGATGCACACTGACTTATCTTATAATATACTTCTCTTATAGTATACTTATCTTCGAATCCTGTTACAGTTTTTTTACAATATTTTTCTATAATATTTCTAGACATAATTTGATACATATGTCAGCCCAATGGCGAGTCAATGCACCAAAATTTCATTCCAATGTGCGCTAACTGGTGTATGTTTCGAATGACAAAGTAACTATTCTATTCTATTAAATTTACAGTTATGACCAACAATAAAATCCATTTAGACCATTTAACCACAGTATATAGGGATTATGCTAGAGACTAATACCATTACTCTAAAAAACTCGCAGTACATAGACACACCATCAACATTGGCTTATACGAAACTCCAAAATTATTAATTTAAACAAAGAAGTCTCTTCATTAATTTTTACAACAATTTGGGCACTTACACATACCCATAAACAAATACAAGGACACACGCAGTACTTGAACACAAAATTTACAAGTCATAATTTCCAACATCTTCCAAAAAAACAAACTCAGTAAAAGTAATTTTATATTTGTGTCAGCACACACATGGGAGTCTGGGAGACTGGTTGAGACACAGAGACACATGACAGCAATCAAGCCACTTAGGTGAAGCAGTCACACAAGGAAGCCGGATGCAAAGAACACATAACTGGGGTCAGAAAATCTAATCTAGAGACAAGGAATGTCTCAGATCTCACTGGAAATAGCAATAGGAACATTAACTGACTGAACACATATGATACGGTTATTCTTCTGGCCTTTAGCTAGTGATAGGTTGGGCAAGGGAACTGAAAGTGCTCTATGTGAATGCTTATGAAAGCAAGAGACAGTAAGGGGGCAAAGGAGTGATAGTGCAGTATTTGCTTCTTTTCATCCCTTTCTCCAAAGAGGACACCAGAGACTTTAATTACCTGCACCTGTGAACACACAAAGAGACCCACCCACCAATCTGGCTGCAGACCACACCCATGTTCCCACAGTAACCCACTTAAGACCCCACTGCATAACCCACTCCCTCCTAAACACACAAAAAGTCCCAACACTGTACAAAGTGTCAACAGATGTAGAGGATTTCAGGTCAGTATGACGAAAAGGATGGTCTACTCACATCCAGAGAGTCCTCATTGACGATGATGAGGGACATGCCGTGTGTCACCAGGCGACAGGAGTAACCTGAGTAGTAGAAACCAATAAGTGGAGGGTGGAGAAGGAGGGGGGTGGGAAAGAGATTAAGTTTGCTCAAACCCAAAACACAGGTGAAAAGTCTGAAAAAATCCTGCCTCACACACAGCAGTCTGATTCTACCCCATCAGAATTCAGATATACAAAGTTCAACTATATCATGTACTATTTAAACGCAGCATAAGAGATACACGATAAGAAATTTTTTATTTATCATAAAAGTTGGGGCATTTCTGTGTTACAGCAGCCAAAACTTTAAACACAACCTTTAACAGCATAGCTTAACCTTTCCAGGGCATACCCACTCTGACCCTATGACAACTGGGATAGGCTACACCTCAATATGAAAAGAAAAAGAAAAAGAAGGTAGCTAAATAAGATAGAAATTACACGAAAGAATGGAGCCAGTCTTATAGCTAAAACTGTCACTATCAATCAGGAAATCACTTCACTCATACACACTTGTGTAAAAAAGTGAAAGAGGTCCTATACAATCTCTGAGGATGTCCCAGCTTTTAAACTAAGAGCGACAAGTGTCTGTTCAGATTTTCCTTTTCATGTCCTGTTTTTTGGATGTCTGCCACCAACTTCCTCCACAGCTGCCAAGACACTAAACACACTCATGTCACACTGGCTGTTGGCACTTTTCACCCAGAGAATGGAGGCACTTCAGGCATTTCACAGCCCACATAATGCCTGCTATTCTTTCAGCCATGATTTAATTAACTCCTCAATCCATACAGTTTTCTACTATATTTTGCCCATAGCATTATTTAAGCATCTCTGACCTATATTGATGGCAGTCTCTTGCTTGTCTCCTGTGAGGACCCATATCTTGATGTCAGCTCTCATCAGAGTGGCAATTGTTTCTGGCACGCCAGCTTGGAGACGGTCCTCAATGGCTGTGGCACCCAGCAGCATTAAGTTCTGTTATTGGAGCATGAAAGAGACAGAAATAATTGGTTAAAAATACAGAACAGGAGCAAGAAAAGAACATGGCATGTAATAGTTAACAAGGTTTAAAAACAAAACAAAAACATATTTAAGCTATAAATACAGGCAGACATCACAAGTCTGTGTGTGAGGGCACTTTCTTTCCAGACAGCATCATCGACATCTAATTTGAGGATGAGAGCGATGCCAGCGGGTGCCGTTCAGCTCACTCTGGATTTCTATACCAACTCTGTTGCTTCATGCCAAGAAGTAACCCATTACTTTCCCCCTTACTTTAATTTGTTCAGCATTTAAACGCATGTGTACCCTCATTAGGCACACTTGGACACACACAAACAGACACATGAGTTAACACTAATGTGTTGTTGACTCCAGTTTTATGGGGTTTTTGGCATGCTGGTGCAGGTAATTACCCTTGTGGTCTCCCAGTCAGAGCTACCCCCCCTCGTCTTGCTTCCTCTTTTTTTTTCTTCACTTATCCTTCTCACCTTGACTCTCTCCTCTAAATCCTCAATTTACACTCTGAAAAGTTTATCTATACTACAATCACCATATCCTCTTGTTTATCCTGTTGTTTTACCATGATAATCAATGAGTTTCATAATGCTCTACCTTTAAGCAAAAATGTGTATATCCTGAAATCATGATGAAATTAAAAAAAACCCTTAAAAGTAACTTTAACTGTGTATTCAACTACTCAAAAATCTAATGACTAACGAAGTCAAACCGCCATTGATCCCAAGCTTTGGTCTAAATAGAGTCACCCTGCCCTCTGCTGGCCACCAAGCAGCATGTCTTTGGTGTGTGTGTGTGTGTGTGTGTGTACACATACTGTATGATCAAAATAATCAATACTTCCGTGTCATATAAATCTGTCAAGTTTTTTGTTATTCTAATGTTGGCTACAATGAGAAATTTAATAAAAACAAATGTATCCACTCTATAAACTTTTTCAAATATCATTACAAACTTTCAGTTACAATGATGATGTACCTTTTTGCTGCTCCCTTGTATTCTCCCCAAGGGGTCACCACAGCAGATTAATCCGCATTGCTAATTTGGCAAAGGTTTTATGCTGGATGCCCTTCCTGACACAATCCTCCATGGTGAGAGGGGCTTGTGTCCCCACCTGGTATCGAACCGGGGACCTTTCTCTTGTAAGGTGAATACAATTTTTAAAAAATTTTAAAAGTATTGAGTCACCTAAACATTACCTCTCTTATGGCATCGCATTCTAAAGTCATTGGAATTAATGTGGAGTTGTTCCCCTTTGCAGCTATAACAGCTTCCAATCTTCTGGAAAGGCTTTCTACAAGATTTTGGAGTGTATCTGTGGGAATTTTTTCCCATTCACCCACAAGACCATTTGTAAGATCAGACAATGGCATCGGACAAAAGGGACTGCCTTCCAATCGCGGTTCTAGTTTGTCCCGTGCGGTTAAGGTTAGGGCTCTGTGTGGTCCAGTCTAGTTCTGCCACACCAAACTCATCCAACCATGCCTTTATGGACCCTGCTTTGTTTGCAGAGGGGCACGGTCATGCTGAAACAGAAAAGGGCCTTCCCAAAACTGTTCCCACAAAGTTGGAAGCACAGAATTGTCCAAAACCTCTTGGTAAGCTAAAACATTCAGATTTCCCTTCACTAGAACTGAGAGGCCCAGGCCAACCCCACAAAAACAACCTCATAGCATTATCCCTCCTCCACCAAACTCTACAGTTGACACAGTGCAATCAGGCAGGTAACATTCTCCTGGCAATCACCAAACCCACACTCATCTATCAGATTGCCAGATAGAGACGTTTCATTTGTCACCCCACCCACCCCTCATTTGTCACAAGTTTCCACTGCTCCAAAGTCCAGTGGAGACGTGCTTTACACCATTCCATCTGACAGTTTGAACTGTGCTTGGCGATATGAGGCTTGCACAGGGCTGCTTGGCCATGGAGACTGATGTCATGAAGCTCCCAGTGTACACTTGTGCACTGTGCTAATGGTAATGCCATAGAAGGTTTTTAACTCTGCAGTTACTGAATCAACAAAGACTTGGCAACTTTTACACACTATGCACTACAGCACTTGGTAAGAACCTGCTCTGAAACTTTATGTGATCTGCCACTTTGTGGCTGAGTTACTGTAGTTCCTAAACACTTCCACTTTGCAAAAATACTACTTAAAGTTGATCATGGAATATCAAGGAGGGAAGAAATGTCACAAACTGACTTGTTGCAACATTGGCATCCTATTACAGTAATGTCCTCAAATTCAGGGAGCTCTTAAGAATGACCCATTCTTTCACAAATGTTTACAAAAGCTGACTGCATTGCTGGTGCTTGATTTCATATACCTGTGACAATGGGACTGAATGAAACATTTGAAATCAATGATTAAACAGTGTGGCCCGAGACTTTTGTAAATATAGTGTAGCTGAGACAAGCAGATGAGCTGCAATGTGTCATACACACTAACATGCCTCACTCTCCTTATGTCATATACCAAATATACTCTCTCAAATTAGCAGCCTATTTAAGCTGTAAAATGTATCATCACTCCCTCTGACACGTCAGCGCTGCTGCTGACCTGCATTGCTGGCTGCTGTTTTAAACCCTATGCCACCCCAGCAACCACATTTACACATGTTTACTCATCACGCCTCAGTTTTATGAGTAGTATATTTGTGGGGAGTAATGAGATTGGAGCACACATGCCGAACGCTAACTGTGTTCTGCTGCTGCTGTAATAAGTCAAGCGTTTCAATTGTGGGTTGTCTGCCTGAAATAGAAACACCACAACTAACCAACTCATTTACTGACTTCCGTGTTGATACACACACACCCACATTTATAAACACAAAAATACCTTAACAATGTAATAGGGATGAATGACTTAAAACTGAGATATTTGTAGATAATTTTACCGAAACTGAAACAATCTTACATACAGTAAGAAACCAGAAAAAAAGCTTCACTCCAGATAAACAGATGTTGTGTTTACCTTTTCCAGTAGTTCATAACACTCCTCTAGTTTCTGAGCACGGTCTTTGATTATGGTGCTGACACGATTGTACTCCTTCAACCACTCCTGATAGGCTGCTTCTTCCAGGTCCACATATGCAAAGCACAGTGTCCTCAAGCCTGAATGGATAGAAGGAGGATATAACTATTAAACACTAGAGTCACTGAGCAGAAAATGCTGTTTTTTAATGTTTTTTTAAATGTTTTTGAGTAAGTAGTGGTATGCTTTTCCAAAGAAAAACTGAGAAGCAGAAAAAAGAGAGGAAACCCCAAAAAAGGTGACTGTGATTTAATTTACAACCCCAATTCCAAAAAGATTGGTATGGTGCATCAATTATAAATAAAAATGCAATGCAATTATTTGCAAACCTAATAAATCAATATTTTATTCATGAAATAAGATAGAAGACATATCAAATGTTAAAAATGAGATATTTCACGATTTCATGAAAAACACTAGCTCATCTTGAATTTGATGGCACCAACATGTCTCAAAAAAGCTGGGACAAGGGCAACAAAAGGCTTAAAAAGTAACATGGAGGAACATTGCAACTAATTAACTTAACTGGCAACAGACCAATAATGTGATTGGGTATAAAAAGAGCACCATATGGAGGCAGAGTCTCTCAGAAGTAAAAATGAGCAGAGGTTGAGCAATCTGCCAAAAACTGCATCTACAAATTGTGGAGGAATTTCAGAATAATCTTCCTTGATGTAAAATTACAAACAATTTGAATAATCCATCATCTTCACAACAGAATATCATCATAATATCTTTAAAGGATGTTGAGAGATCGCTGTGCACAAGGGACATGGCTGCAAACCAATTCTGGATGCTGGCGATCTTTGGGCCCTCGGGCAGCACCACATTGCAGACAAGTATGATTCTGTCGTGAAAATCACTACATAGGTTCAGGAACACTTCAAGAATTCATTGTCTGTGAACACAGTTCACTGTACCATCCACAATTGCAGGTTAACACCTTATCATGCAAAGAAGAAGCCATATGCAAACATGATCCAGAAACAGCGCTGTCTTCTCTGAGCCAGAATTTATTTGAAAGGACTGAGACAAAGTGGAAAACTGTTCTGTGGTCAGAATAATCGAAATTTGAAATTCTTTTTGAAAATTATGGAAGTCATGTCCTCTAGACCAAAGAGGAGCAGAACCATCTGACTTATTATCAGCACTCAGTTCAAAAGCCTACGTCTCTGATGGTATGGGGGTAGCATTAGAATAACATATGCTCCCCTCCAGATGACATCTCTTTCAGGGAAGGCCTGCAAGACAATGTTAAACCACATACTGTAGCTATTACAACAGCATGGCTTCGTAATGGAGGAGTTCGGGTGCTGGACAGACCTGCCTGTAGTCCAGACCTTTCAGTAACTGAACACATCTGGCACATCATGAAACGCAAATTACCACAAAGAAGATCCAGGACTGTTAAGCAAATGGAATCCTATATCAGACAAGAATGAGACAACATTCCTCTCCCAGAGGTTCAGCAGCTGGTCTCTTGAGTTCCTACACATTTACAAGCTGTTGTTACAAAAAGAGGGGATGCTACACAGTGGTGAACAAGACCCTGTTCCAATTTTTTAGGAGGTGTTGCTGTCATCAAATTCAAGCTGAGCTGTTATTTTTCATGAAACAGTAAAATGTCACACTGTTGTGTTTTCTATGTTCTTCAATTAGTAAAATATTGGTTTATGAGATTTGTAAATCATTGCATTGTCTTTTTTATTATATATTTTACATAGCATTTCAACCTTTTTGGGATTGAGGTTGTAAATGTCAACCAGAAATGGGTAAAGTAATGTCAAATCCACACAAAGCTCTCAGTTCAGATCAATGTAAAGTTCATAGTCAAAACTACTTATAATAATTTGTTCTTGACTAAATCTGAAATTTCATATCCTTCCTTCTGTTGTAAACCGTGAAGTTAAGTCTGTAATCAATGTCAAGCTGCAAGATTAAACCAAATGCCATCAAATTTGTGACTCAAGTCTATCCTCTGCATTGCTTACATAAGGAAACCTTCAAAAAGCAGCAAAATCAAAGCTAGAAAAGCTAATGCAGTAACTGAAAATGAATCAGTAAGTAAACAATGGAGAAAATGGATTTCTGCTTTCTTCAGGTCCCTTCCTTTCTTTGTCTTTACCTTCTTACCTTCAGTAGCAAACTGCTCCAGATGAGCAACTGTTAATTCTCTGTACTGAGATGCTTCAGTCAAACGTTCAAAAATAACATTGTCCTGCAAAAGAAAAAAATAAGAAATGAAGCATTAAATGAGAAAACATTGCATTATTTGACATTTAAATATACTGGTAATGAGATAAACATACAGCTCCTTTGCAGTACAGCCGTAGCTTCCCACTGGGCGTCCTGACCACTACAGACATGCGCTTGCGGTTACTGTAAATAAGGCAGGCAGTTTAGTTTCAACACAGTTATAGATCAATCTGAGAAGAACATCAGTACAAGTATTACCTCGAAAACTCCAGCACGTTCAGTAGTTCATAGCTCATCTCTTTCCCCCTCTGAAACACACAAAAATATGTCAGCCCCTGCCCAAAAAGCAGTTTTGACTCTAGAGAAATGTGCAGACACACACTTACAGCTTCAATGATGACTGAATGTGGGGTCCTAGCTGTGAAGACAAAGCCAAGTCCTTTGGCTCCTTTGACCAAAGCTCCCTCATCTGGGGAGGAGGCTTGGTAGATGATCTGGTTCTCCTCCCTCTCTGGAACCACCGTGTGGCACACTGCCATCATTGTCAAGAATTCACAGATCTGAGGTGATGTTGGCTGAATACACACCAGCAAACACAGGAAACACAATTATTTGGAGCAGCTCCCAAGTTAGATAGCTTCGAAATAAGAAATCAGACAAAAACCTCACAACACATACATGGTCCTTTTCAATGTTTTGAATGAGAGTTGGGTCATCAAACTCGGTAGAGTTATGGCTGCTGGAGGGCAGATTGCTGTAAGACAAGAAAGAAGACAAGGCTTATTTTAGTCATTGTGTACGGAAAAAAATGTTGGCATTTAAAATTTCATCGCAGACTATGGTGGCAAGACACATTAATTTAGGAAAATTTGCAAAGCCAAAAACGAAGGAAAGTATATTAAAAGGGAAAGACTGATGAGAAGTGCAGGGGGATCACAAACCTGAAGTCGTCCATTGAACGATCGCAGTCAAGATCAGGGAAGTGGCTGCATTTATGAATAAGGCGGAATTGCAAAAGGAATTAGTTTGAAATCAGTTGATTAATTGATTAGTTCATTTGCTTAACCATGCACAAGTTTGATCAAATGAGTAATTAAGTTAATCTGAAACAGACTGAAACTGCTAGTAGGATGTTCTGGGAGAACTGAGGCAACAGTTAATTTACAGAAAAGATAACTGACCCATATGTTATCCCAGCTATGGTACACTTCTTAAAGTGCATAATGTTACAGGTCAGAGTTCCGGTCTTGTCGGAAAAGAGATACTTCACCTAGAAAAGACAGAGCTGGTCAGTAATGAGAGCAAACAAAGTATGTTTTATAGCATCTGATTACAGAGAGGATAAAGAACTGACCTGGCCCAGTTCTTCATTAAGATTGGATGTTCGTGCCATGGCTGGTGTGTCTGTTTCTGAGTAGTACATCTCCACATCCTGAGAAAATGAACAAAACATTACCAAAGTCAATATATGTTTGATTGCCAGCAGTTCATGAATAAGTGAACACGCATTACAAGATATCTAAGGTTCATACCCAGTTGATGAAGAGGGCTTGTGTGAACTTAACCACCTCCAGAGTGACCAGCAGGCTGATGGGGATCAGGTTATTGTACAGGATGATGAACGTCAGTAAATTATATGCAAAGTTCGTAGAGATGTCACCTGATGTCACAGACAAAAATCCTTAATGTAATAACCCAAAATGTGGTATTTACCCCAACACCCTGGTTACCATAAAGACACTTAAGTGACAGCTCTTGAAGTGGGATGTATTTTTATGGTCTCACCGGCCCGGGACAGGTACCAGCAGGCATCTTCTGTGTGGACTTTGTTCCAGATGGCTGCGCCCACAGAGCTGACCAGAGCCATGACCAACAGAATGCCAAACAGAACCAGGATCTGCATGTTGGTCACCCGCTCCACATTAGAGCGCTTCAGTGGTGCTTTGGTGGAGTTCTAGCAGTTGGACAGGTCAAGGAGTACAACAATTGAGAAACACAGACTGTTGTAATCTCAGGGGAAGAAAAACTCACCTTCTTTTGATAATTTAATTATTATGTACAAATATTCATATAAATACATAATTAACCAGACTTTTATCAGTTTTTAGCAGAAGAATGTATGAGCCATCCAAACACTGGAGCTGGAGATGAAGTACTTATTGTTTGGATGCACTCCCAGTTTTGAATGTGTCACAGTAAATTAAAAGCTCTAGACCTGGCCAACAAGGATGATGAAGAAAAAAAACTGTATTTGATGAAATGCCCAGAACTCGGACAGTATGTCTCGGCCTTAAATCTGACCCTGAGTGACCTTGACCTTTGACCCCATAACCTCAAAAATATCATCAGAATTTTTACCCATCATAGGTATGAACCAAACAAAGTTTGGTAAAGAGCCAACAAATGGGTCAGCTGTAACAAGTTTTGTAATAGATGGACGGACAGACCGACAACCTGAAAACATAATGCCTCCCCAGCAGATGCATAATAAACAAAATGAAATTTACCTTCCAATGTCCAATTTTTCATGCTTATTCACTATTCGCTGACTTAGGAAAAGACACTGGATTTACCTGCATCAGTTTGGAGTCGTGGCCAGTGTAGACAGCAATGCCCACAACCCACTGTGTGTTCCTGAGCTGGGCACCACGCAGCAATACTTGGTCTGGCCCCAGGGGAGCTGGGCTGAAGAAAAAGAGGTTTTCAGCCCAAAACCTGCTAAATGAATGTAGACTTCTGAAGTGTTCACATGATTTGTGCTGGAATCGATAACCTTAAACTCCATAATATACTGTTTTTTCTTTTATATTTAAACAAAAAATAGATCATCTAACTCTGACAGTGTAGTTGCTACTACATATTAAAAGCTAACAAGGAAAAAACATGTGTGTCTCACTTCTGATTCTCCAGCCGTAGTGTGCCAGTGAAATCATAGAGGTGCCTGTTGGGGCCTTCGCACTCCAGACGACCGGACAGTGCCATCAAATCCTCCAGGGTCTGAACACCAGTTGTAAGTGGGAGACCCTGGAAAACAAAACCACAATAAGTACAGTCAAGGAGGGTTTTTGAGACATCACTTTTACCAGACACAATGTAAAAATGTGAGGTTAATTAACACAAAACACATCTTTTAAGGCATTTTTTTCTTCTGTTCCTGAGTTATGGAGCTCAATAATGTGTAGAAAAGGGTTCCTGTAGAATATTATGATGTCACAATGAAGTTGATTTTTTACCTCTTTAATATCCTACTGGACATTTGTACTACATTTTGCCTCATTTTGTGTATGAAATTTTGAGATGTGATCACAAACGCCTTTTAATCTTCCTTCCCAAATTTAATCAGTTCATCTTTGAGTCTAAGCAAACTTTTATGGAGATATCATGTCTACGAGACATACAGATAGAAAACTCACCTGTCTGATCTTCAGGTTGGTTTCTCCATCCAGGTTAGAAGTCTCAATGTAACACATGGCTTGTGGCTCGCTGTGGAGAAGAAGGCAGATCAGCATTAGAAACACTCTAGAGCTTAAAAGCAAAGGACAGAAAACCAAAAATAGTTATTTATGATCATTAAAAATCATTATGCATTTATTGGGTAAAGCCTTGTAGATTGGAACATTTTTCTCATTTATATAGTTTGCGTGTTTTTTTAACTGAAGTAATTTCAGTTAATAATTAATGGTTATTTTTACATTTTATGTAAGAAAAATGATCAATTAATCACAATAAAAAAGCAAATGACTGATTAAAAAAATATCATGAGTAGCAGCCCCTAAAGTTGCTTCACAGATAAGATGATCTTAAAGAGGAACACATTAAGACAAATGCAACATGTTCACACAGTCACACTGGAGTCTGACCTGGAGGATACTATAACCATGTCAGCGGGGAGGTGCTGGCCATTAGTCACCTTCACTATGTCACCTACTGCCACCTTGTGGCCAGGGTGCAGCAGTGCAACAGCATGAGAAGAGGAAGAAAACGAGGGGCGTTGAGACAGAGGGTCACAGGGAACAGGAGGGGTAAGAGCGGAAGACAGAGAGAAGAAAACATAGGCAGGTTAATTCACAACCAGCATGGACGCAGCCAGAAGAGGGCGAGAATGGCTTCAGATTGTATGCGAGTGAGCACAGCAATGCATCACTTAAACAGTTTTGATTAGGCTGTAACCAATATATGAAGAAGGCAAGAAAGAAGAAAAAAGAAGGAAAAAGACTTTACTATTAAGTGTTCAAGGAGTAATGCTGCAGCAAATCAGAAAAAAAATACACTGGACACAGTTGCTTTTTGAAAAATGAGGAAATTAATCTCAGAAAAAGTAAAAAGTCCTTGTGAGGCCAAGAAGTTTCCCTCAAAGACCCAATTCCAAAGAAAGAAATACATGATAACTGCAGAGAGCCAAGGTCTGAGCAAGCATGTGGAGTTGACTTTATCACATTAGACAGACAAGCTAAAGAACTGCCAGTGTGCTACATCAGGCATTGTTGAAACTATACAAGTGTTTCAGGCTGTCGGATCCTGTTGAATCAGCGGCCACAAACTTGTTTTCCAAGTGCACAGGAGGGCCAGATAAGCTTGACTCTAAGAAACATCTCTGCCATAGTTCCTACACTGCTTTTCATTGCAGGACCTCCTGTAGGCCCATCTGTATTCTTCAAAGAACTACTCTACTGATCCTACACCCTGTAGTAATCCTGTATGAAGCACATAGCGAAGTTTTTCAAAATACTTCTGAGTTTAATTAACAGAAGGAAAAGCAAAATTATTCAAACACACAGAGTTGATGGCATAGCAAAGCCAAAATTTAAATAAGTGCAGAAAGAAATTTTTCAGGAAAATGGCATGCCCCTTCTTCATTTTCAATAGACATTAATGAACTAATAGAACAACTGAAACAAATTCCTTCACCTGTTGTGTCACTGAGCAACAATGGGACTTAATTTCTGATATGCACGCTTGTCACCCACATAACAAGGGCTCAAATTTGATTTGACCTGACCCGCTGGAGCAAGACTGTACACAGCTGGAATCAGTTAATGAGTATGTCCACTAAGAAGGTCTGATCTGTGGAAAATACTTGATGTAGGAAATACTGCACAAGAAGATACATTGCCCTGCAGAAAAAGAAACAAAAATAGTGGAAGAAAAGCTTTGTGTGAGCAGGTTATACACTCATCACTTAATTAGATGCACTTGATATCTGGCCATAAAACATCAATACTAATTGGACAAGCATGTTTTTACTGTCCAGGATTCAAAGCATGCACAGGACAGTCTACAGAACAAAAAAGTAGGACACAAGAAATCCTGGAAAGGCACCTGGGAGAAAATGCTAGGTGAGAAAGAAACAGAAATCAGAGCAGAAGTTTTTAGAAATGCAATCACGTCCTAATGGAATAAGACCACATTAAAAAATCATGTCTTAGTGCTTACAGACATAATCCTCCCTCACTAAGAAATTTCAGCATGTATACTTCTCGCAGCATTATTTGACATCATTCATGCCAATGAAATATAGTGATCTAAGCTGTAAATCTGAAGGAAAAAGAAAGCGAAAGCACACAAAAGTTAAATGATAGAGCTGAAGCATGTGACAATACCTGTTTCCAGATAATCGTCTGCCAAGCTCCATTCCGCAGCACTGAAAGACAAGGACAACACAGTTGTCAGAAAGCCTATAGAGCAGCTCTCATACAGTATTCATGGCTGCTAAACTTTTGTCGGGGACACGGCAGCCTGTACTATAATGACTGATAGACAACACCCATTCACCTGCCATGAAAGGAAAACAAAACCCATGCAAACAGACACAAGCGCTCTCATGAAAAACAGACAGCTGATGCACATTAACAAGCACACACACGATACCTGTTGTCTTCTTCTTGTTGACCGTGTTGTCTGCTTTATGTCTTTTCTGTGACGAGACAGATGAACATTCATCAGCTATTAAGAAAACCGTATGATGTCTCGCTCTTCCTCTTCAGACATTTTAATAGAGTTAAAAGCCTAAGCCAATTTCTGACTATGGTACTCACATAGTCCTCTATGATCTCTTTGATCCCGGCCACAGTGAGGATAAAGATAAGTGGGACCAGTGTGGTGTAGCGACCAGTCGGTGATACATCAGGGATTTGCTAATGAGAGACAAGAGAAAAATTGCGGCTGATAGAGTTAATTGTCTTGAAGTGTCCATAATGGATCATCAAAGATAAATTAGTTGCTTATGTGTGTAGCTACATGCTTTTGAGAAGAAATTGTTCAACTTGTACACTGATGACACAGTCACGCATTTGTCTCAGCAGCCCATTTATCTCAAATCACACAAAAAATGCAGAGTAATTTATCTCTGAAAGGCAAACAAAGACACATGAAGTCCTCCTCTTCACCTGCCATCTATCGAGAAGCCAGGGTTATCAACTGGTTAGATATTCACTATAGCATGGAGTTTTTTTTATTTTTTAAATGATTGATTTTCTTCTTAAATTAGATTTTTTTTTATTTAGAAAATTTGTTAATTGCACCATAGGATTAAAAATAGTTAGAAACTACTTCTTTCAGCTGTTCCCTTTAGGGGTCACCACAGCAGATAATTTGCCTCCATCACATCCCATCCTTTGCATCTTCTTCTATCACACCAACCATCTTCATGTCCTCCTTCACTACATCCAAGAACCTTCTTTATGGTCAGCTCCATCTTCAATATCCTTTGCCTAATATATCCACTATCCCTCCTCTGCACTTGTCCAAACCATTTCAGCATCGTCAACTCTACCACCTCCAGCTATGCCTCCAATCTTTTTATCAGTGCCACCGTATCAAAACCATACATCATCGCAGGTCTCACTGCTGTTGTATAAACCTTCCCTTTCACTCTTGCTGCTATCCTTCTGTCACAAAGCACCCATGACACTTGTCTCCACCCACTCCACCCTGCCTGCACTCTCTTCTTCACCTCTCGGGTGCTCTGTCCATTGCTTTGGATGGCTGACCCCAGGAATTTAAACTCAGCCACCTTCACTACTTCTTCTCCTTGCATCTTCACCATTCCACTTGCCTCTCTCTCATTCACACATGTACACTGTCTTGCTTCTACTGACTTTCATTCTTGTTCTCTTCAGTGAATACTTCCACCTCTCCAGGCTCTCTTCCACCTGCTTCCTACTCTCACTATAGATCACAATGTCGTCTGCAAACATCATAGCACACTTGACACTTGTCTCCACTCACTCCACCCTGCCCACAATCGCTTCTTCACCTTTCTTGTCCACTGTACGTGGTTTTGCATGGGTGCCCTGGGTAGTTCAACTCATCTACCTTTGCTACCTCAACTCTTTTCATCTTCACCATTCTATTAATACTTGCCTGTGCATGTGAAGTGGCCCATCATTTATATGAACAATTATACATTCTGACTTATACATTTATAAGAAAATTTGCCAAGGCTTAACTGCTGTTATCTAGAGAAAAAAATCTAAAAAAATTCATAACATAGTATTTCATGTAAAGGTGGCCTTGTGCAAAGTCTGAAATGCTTCAAATAGACTTTGGAGAAAGAAGCATTTAGAGCCTGGGCTGAGTGCAGAATCAAAGTGAAACCAAACAAACAGCACACTGAGCAAACAGCACTGGCAGCTGCTGCTGTGCATGGGGGTTACCTGCATGAGTGCAATAAACAAGAAGAAGGCATTGGCAGCCCGTCTGATCTGCTCATACAGGAACCGGGGCAGAAAAGTAAGGATCCCATACTTGGTAGTACTGCAGAAGAAGACGGGGAGAGAAGAGAGTTTACATTTTGTTTATGTTCAAACTGATGGAGGGCAAGTAATGCATTACCAAAAGCAGGAATTCATGCATAAATTGTGTACTAATGATTTCTTTCCCCGGACATGCTTGAGTAGCATTACCTTAAAGGCTGAATAACAAAGAACTCCATTTGGGTTTTAATATTGCAGCACTTGAAAATCTATTACAAACACTAAATTGTGCTCAGAGAGCACAAACAGAGCCATTGTGTCCTACACACACACAACTCTCCTATAAATAGGCCAAGACGTTTATTCCAGCACTCTAAATTTAGGCCCAAAATACCAGAAAACAGTGCAAGAAACCTTGGCAACTGCGACCTTTTTGTCAGTCAACTGTATTGATTAGCCTTCTTATAGCCAAGAGCTACAGTAAGAGCTTTTAGTTCAGCTAAAAATAAAAAGTCAACCTTCAAGTTAAGGCCTGCCTTGTTTTGTTTTTTCCTGTGCAGCATGAGTAAGGAGTAATAGCTTCTGCAATGACTTTAGTTTAATGGACAGTGTATGTTAGTGTGCGTGAGTGCATAGAGTGCATGTAACAAATGGCAAAATACACTCCTCCATCACAGTTCAGGTTCTCCTTGGATATTAACTGCTTCGTCCATCTGCCTTTCTCTCAAACACAGGAAGACAAAGAGCTGTACATAACACTCAAAAAAACAGGAGCAATAGATGTTATTCAGTCACACCGTATCCTTGGGGTACATCCACACTAATGTGTTTTGTGCAACTTCAACAATGTGTGCACCTAAGAGCTGTATTACTACAGCCTTTTGGGACATCAAAAACAGAGACTTTCAGAAATTCTGTTGACTTACTTTTAGCTTAAAAAATTAAAATTGTGTTTTAGTCTGAACTAGGCAGAAGTGGAGCCTTTTTGGACGCAGACACCTAGATTCTCTTCCTAATTGGGTCTTCTTAGTCCCAATACATACAGTACTGTGCAAAAGTCTTGAGCCACCCCTCATTTCTTTATATTTTGCTTCCAAGGAAACAAACTTTTTTGTAATTTTTTAAAAGGGGTCTTGATCAGTAGTTCTCCAGGTTTTATGAAAGTCTTTCAAAGTTTTTCTTTAGACACTGGCTGCTTTTCATTTTAAGTCCAGGCCTTGTACCTGACCATGTTCAGAGGAACGTGTGTTCTGTTTTTAAGCCATTTAACACTGACCTATGAACGATTTAAGCATCAAAAGGGCACCTAACACAAGGGATGAACCAGTTTTATGTCTACACATATCAGCCAACTTAGCAAAGAATCAATTTTAAATTTTAGGCACTAACTAGCAGTCTCTCACAAAAACACATTATTTGTTCACATTTCTTTAGTTGAATTTATGAAAAAAATCCAAAGACAATACAGTTTGACAGGCAAAAAATAATATTTTTGCACCAACAAGGTGATTCCCAAAGAGCTATTAGCTGAAAACTTGGCATATGTCGGCATGGTGTGCAGTGTGTCCTTAAAATTGTTGAGTGAACTGTACAAGTGGAGGACAAAACCAGAGTAGCAGGCCTAAAAACTATCCACAGCAGATAAACAGTATTTGAAAGTCATGTCCTTGAGAAATAGGATAAAATCGAGCAAAGACCTGACACAAGACCTGAGAAATGCATCTGGCCCTTCAGTCCAGCTACTGTTCATGGAAGCCTCGTGAAAAACTGTCTCAGTGGAAGGGTGGCTGTCAAGAAACCACTCTTATGGAAGGAAAACAGTGAGAAAGGGCTTCAATATGCAAAAATACACAAGAATTGACTGAAATTCGGTGACAACAGGCCTTATGGAGTGATGAATGGACGCAATATTCTTTAAGTGGTGTGGGATCATATTGATAAAGAACTGAAAAAAAGGCAGCCAACATATAAAGAAGAGCTTTGGAATGTCCTTCAAGAAACCTGCAATTTTTGAAAACTACTTAAAGAAATGACAAGAAAGCATGCCTAAGAGTGGTCAGACTATGCTGAAGAATAAAATTGGTCATACGAAAATACTGACTTTCAAGCTCATTAGAATTGTACAAACTCTGTTTTTGCCTGATGAACTGTATTTTCATTTATGTTTGCACATGACTCAATAAGTTGTTGCACCTCTTTCCCATTTTAATAGAAAATTTAAAGAAATGAGGGATGGTTTGAGACTTCTGCACAGTACTGTAGCTAGGGTCACTTGTGATCCTTTTGTTGTAGATGCTCTTTTTTTCTTTGCCATAGCTTCCTCTGGAGATGGATAACACTCCTGGTGCCACTTTTATATGTCACCATATTAACTTTGCAATGGCCGTGTTTTCGGCTGCCACAACTGCCTGCCACTCGCATGCTACTTTCAGAAACAGTTCCACCTCATCCTCAGTCCAAGTAAAGAAATCTCTTTTTTTCTGGCATGGCTGTTCCTCACACACATGGCCAGTGCACATGACAATTTCTGAAAAGGCACTACAACACTTGTCTGGACAGAGATTGTTTTCATTTTAAAGTGAAAACTCAGTAGTGTGCAAGTCACCTGACCCTGATGTTCTCAATACATCAAAGTCAATGTTGCTACACCTACGATCCAGCAGATAAAGTTGCCTAGATCTAATCAAAAGCAAGTGATACCGGATGACACAAACAGCAACTCTCACACTTCCAGTGGATCAGCGAAAAACTCCAAAACCTCTGGCGCTATCATTTTTTTTATAACATAAATGTCCAACTTGCTGGTGGCGTTAACAGCTGTTAGCTGCAGGGGTGATGCTCTCCTGCAGTTGTGTGGCTTTGACATGTTTTTATAAAAAACAGACTGTGTTCTTCATGCATTAAAACTGGGCTAAAGTTAAAGAAGAGTATCAGTCTGATGGGAAGAACACAGACAGGTAGCTTCATCTAGGTTACTTTGCATTTAATGCCTGTGTTGACAACAACACCTACATTAAAAAATGGAAGAGATGGATCTGGGAAATGGAGAAGAGGTGAGTTGAGTATATAGATAAAAGCTACAAGGCTTTAATCTCCAAAAAAATCAATAATGCTATCGAACTTTTAAAACACAAACTAAAGATTTACAGGAACACAGAGACATCAGAGGGCATGCCTCTGGAGCCAGAGTGCTCCTGCTTCTCCAATCAGCATGCAGTGGGGGCAAAACGCCACACACGATCCAATCAGAAGAGCCCGGGAGCACCCACCTTAATCTTATTTGTTGAGCTGAAATAAGCTCTTTCAAAAGTGAAATTGAATCTCCCGACAATAATGGCAAGACCACTGAATGTTCCACTGAGTAACGACAAGCCTTTCACTCACAAACCATGAACCCTGCTCTCCGTGTGGCCCCCAGCACAGTTAGTACATACAAACAGCAGTAATAACGGAGAAGAGCCAAGTGACACTGGCGTCTGTCTCAGTCAAACTTCTCAGAGTTTCTATTTATTACCACAGCTGAGCCCATAGAATATTCCGATGACAGCTGGGATAATGTTGATAGAAGAGATTCTTCACTGCAGCACACGCTGTTTGGCGCTGCCTATGACCCTGCCTACGAAAGATTATTACATATTAGCGGGATACTCACTCACATGTTGACTGCAGAAGCACAAATTATGAAATAATGAAGTGCAGTGCATTATTTGTAGTCCCCTTCTTCTTACCTAAGCTGCTCAGACCACACAAGGTCATGACTAAGACAATCACACCTACAGTGTTTGACTGCGTCCTGAGGGATGAGAGTGGACAGCCTTTATCCTCAGTGAATTCCAGGAACAATCCTGCTTCGATTTCTCAAACAACACAAACACAGAAGATACCTTTGACCAAACGGGCACAGTAAAGGTACCTCCTGTAATTTATCCAAACACATGTAAGTGTAGTTATTTTAATTAAGAGTCCTAAATATTCATGAGGACACATACTGATGAAGTAACACTGTCATATTACACTGTTAAGCCGAGCGCTTTTCCTCTAAGATTCTCCAGTGTCCTTCAGGCAGTGACATATATTAGCCTCACCACTTTGGGTTGGCTGCAGAGATATAAATTATCTTTTAACGTGTGAGTTATTAAATTGCCTTATCGAGAAGATGTCCACCTGTAACAGTATTTTAAAAAGAAAAAAGTTCTCCCTTTCAGCATGATTTCATCAAAACTAAAACAAAGGGCAAAATCTCAAAGGTCCAAAGTCTACTCGTCCAGGAGGAAAACATACAACGAAGGGACCGTCCTTCAACCCGACGGTGTTGGTCTAAAGCCCCTGTGTGCAAACATCCACCATGCTGGAGTGTCCTTTAGCAAGACAACAAACACTGACAATCTGACCGTGTACTTTGACTTGCAATGGTGCAAAAAATAAAACTGCAGGGCTGCTAAAGATGGATCAGGAATAATGATGTGAACACAGAAAACAAGACATTCTCACTGCCATCAGTCTGGTGCCATGTTCTTTGGTTTGATGTTTTTTTATTTTACAAATAAAGAAAAAAAACTCTTAAATGACTGTTAAACATGTCCCTCTCCTTGCTGACAGCTCTACCTCAGTGCATAAGCCCACAGGGCATGCGAGGCTTGCACTGTAGCAGAAGTTAGAAGCTCGGGAGTGACACCTACCTGACATGGTTGTCGCAGAACTTGGTATTCTGGGGCCGATTGAGCAGCACCGTCCGCGCTGTGGCGTCTACGGGATCCGCCTGGGAAGTGGTCCCGGACATCTCATCATCTGCCTTGCGGTAACCGGCGGACGAGCAAGCAGGTCCTGCACCGTTGGATTGATGGGAGAGAGGCGAGGTTGAGTGAGTGCCAGTGAGCGAGATAGAGAGGGAGGAGGAGGGGGGAGACAGACATACACTGGAGACGTGGTTTACGGTTCAAAAGCGAAGGCGACTAATTAGTACTAGAGGCTACTGTGTGCTGATGTAGCTGAAGCCGGAGGGGTCGATTCAATGACGTTTCCCGGTATAAACCCCCACCTCCCTGCCCTCCCTTGTCTTTTAGGTACCGTCAATGCACACACGCGCGTTTCCCGACGCCCACGGGACCCCCCGCGTATAATGGATGTGCTGAGGGATGCACAATGGCGAACAAACACGCCGGCTCGGTGTGTTTTATCAGCGCCTCAAACTTGTTCAGAGGTAAACCAGCGCAGACTCGTCGCGACCCTCGTTAAGGTATAAGTACAGGTGATGCTAAAAAGTGACAGAAGATAACGCGCCGCGCTTTTTCTCCTGCAGACTCGCTGCCTCCCCCGCCCTCCCTCCCTCCCGGCTTTGTCGTCTCCAACCATTTTAACGCGTCGTGATCTCCGCTCGGTCACCCCCGCATGAGCTCCAGGAGCCGGGCGTTTTTCATCGCGCCTGTTCGTGCATAGTTACGTGCGGTTCTGCGGAGACATCGGGGGAGCGACGGAAAGGTCGGGACAGCCACAGTTTACTCAGCTGGTACAACGGCGAACCTGGGCGAGGACGTATGCAGCAACGCGTCCGCGCTCCCCCTGCCCTCCTTCGGCTTTGCTGGAGAGGAAACTCCCGTCCCCCGGTGCAAGATGCTGCCGCGAGAAGCTCCGCCGCCGTGTCATCTGGCCGCCTGCCGCCTCGGGGAGCCTTCTATCCGGCGCGCTTTGGACGCTCTCCTCCTTCCTGTGTGCTCGCTGTCACCAGCTCAGACAACGCGAGGGAGCCATATGGAGCTCCTTGAGTGCGGCAGAGGGGCAAAGCCGGGGTTTCGTCTTTAAAGGGCCAGAAGCCTGATATCGCCTTAAGGTCTAGTGGCACTTTACCAGATGGGTCAAATGACATTCGTGAAGCAGGAGCCATCCATCACATCACTTCTTGCCGTTTCCCTTCCATTGTGATGCCTCTACAACAGAAGCTGTCACTTCCTCCAGGTTTCTGCTCTTCACATTTTGCTCATTAGCTTGTCAGTGTGTCATACTGCATGCCCAGTATTGCGTATTATGTTTACTGATAAGCCACAAGTAGACACTCCCCATTAATATCATTGTTCTAACACTATTCCCACAAAGCTGTTGTAATTACAGCCTGTATTGAAATCAAATCCATCCATAGCACTTTCCCTTGGATTGAGACACTGTGGGATTTCCCTATCATTCGCTGAGATCTGTGCACTTCCTTTGTTAGTCAATCCGTAAGGGAAAACACCAGGCTAATTGTATAGATTGAATTTCCACAGTTTCTGCAGCACTACAGTCCAACAATAGAAAAGTCATTCTCCCCCCTTATCAATAACCAAAATAGGTTAATATCATTATATTCCACTCAAGCTTGTGGTTCTAAAGTGGACAATAAATTGTAAAATTACCCACAAATAAGCTGGCCGGGTTTATTTGTTCGATCAAGTCTGTTGGCACATCAGACTTTCCCTTTTCCCACTGAAAGAGACATCAGGTTACATGTGTTTACAGGAAACAGCTGCAGTTATTAATTTTTTAACCAGTGGGAATTATTTGAATGGGATATATTTCTTTTTTTGTGTGAATATTTTAATGTTTGTCCTCTCTGCTTTCTACTTCAAACCTGCTTGACATTTAAAGAACTTAAACACTCCAACCACTCCGACCACTACTCCAAACAAGCCTGTAAAGTGTCTGCACATGAAACAGAGCAAAGGTTGAAGTCTACCCAGGACCAGTGATAACGAACAGTCTATCCCTCATCTCTATATCTCTATTGGCTATTACCTGTGGTCCATATAGTGCTTTAATTCCCAGTCAAAGCTCAGCACTCCACAGTGCAAATGCCAACGAGGTCAGTTAAGATAATAAATGACTGTGAGGAAATCATAAAGGAGGATACAGAGATAAAGGTAATAAAGGGCAATGTATGTTATCTATGATGACATCAAGCATCTCTGTTAATTTTTAAACACCTTTCTCTCCTCAGCATTAATTAGCCGCCTTCTTTAAAACCTGTTAGGTTATTTCTATACTTTCAGAAATTTTTACATAATAAACTGTATCACTTTTTAACCCCCATGAACTCAACTTTTCCAAGAAGATCGATAACAGCTTTCTCAGCAACCCAATTGAGCTATAATTTGTTTCTGAGGAAATCAGTGCCTCAGTTACTCATTTCTGATGGAGTAGAAACAACGTCACCTCCATAACTCATTACTGCTGCACCAATGATGACTCAGCTGCAAACCCCAGCAGAGCACAGCCAGGTCAATTACACATGAAGCACCCAGGACAGACAGAGAGGTACCACAGGTCTGATAACCCACAGTCAGAACAGGTAAGACTAGACTGATCCCAACTCAACTAACACTGTGATCTCTTACCCTGCTCGCAGGATGCTACCAGCTACTCATTTGGTTGCTGAGACTTAAACAAAAGCATGTCCCCTTTCCTCAAGACAATCATATTGCATTGTGGAATTTGCATTCATTATGTAAAGATGCATAATAGCCTTTTACACGTCTCTCTGTTGTGAATACATGTGTCATTAGAAGCTGATTAAATGAAACACTGTTAAAATAGGTGGACGATAAAAATAAGTGGTTTCATATATAATACAATTTGGAAAGGTGTCAGATGGCATATGCATCACATATGGTATCTACTGCTATTACTAGTCATAAGCTTCATAACATCTAAATAAGCAGTATTAACTTTTGTGTTTTGGGCAGAACCCAATCTGATCTGGTCTTGCGCCAAACTTTCACTGTTAAAAAGCAGGCCAGGGTACTGAATAATGGATAGAAGCAAGCTGCATAATTCATCAACATTTTCCAGTATGGCAGAGCATATTTCACCAGACACTCTGCCTTGGTGCAATTCCCCAGTCTTCACTCAAGTCAGCCACTGTCAAGCAGTGTCCCTCACAGGATGGGTCAGCAGCTGCCAGAATAGTGTTTTAAATGGCACAAATGTCACTTCAGAGATGCTTACACTTTTAATCCAATCATGCCTGATAGAGACACACCATCCAGCCCAGAAATGAAATGAGCCAGAATAGCAATAGCTACTAATCATAACGACAGCTATAGCAGAACACAATTATCCTCAGTTGCTGAAGAACTTCCACCCCTGCAAACCACACTTAGGCTCATTCTGTGTTTTCTTCAACTTAAAAACTCAAAAAAATTAGGATGGTATTACACTTGAGCAGGTGTACGTGCACAGCAAATTAGAGTATTTTTTTATCTCAAGTTTTTGTATTCGTTCATGAACAGCAAAGCCTCAGGTTTTAATCCCCTGACAGCAACAGGCCCTATCAAAGTGTTCTTGAGCTAAACGCTAAACCAAAACCACCCCCTTATTTAACTTCAACTAAACTCAGAAAAAAACATAACACATCTTCACCCGCATGCTTGTATTCAGTCCACAATGAAACCGCAGTGTAGTCAGGAAAACATTACCAACAGAGCATCGTCTGCCTGGGTGACCTCTGCGCCCCATGGCTGTCCTGCTCTCCTAAGTGACCTGCGAGCCCTGTTTGCAGCTCCCGGTGGACCTGGTGTCTGTCATTCCCAGGGGGTCCATTTGTCACCGTGACGGAGTAGGAGGTAAGGCAAGAAAGCCTCTTACGGCCCAAGTGAGCGAGCATGATAATCCCTTCTATGTCTGCTCTGCAACTTCACCTGCTGCTAATCCATAACCTAATAATCCCACAGGTGCGACTGCAACACGCACATACACCTTAAACTAATGTATGCAAATGCACCAACATACACACAGACACCCACACTGACAGTCTATTGTGGACACAAACAGGTGAACATATATCTTTAAGCCAGAAAACATGAAAGGCCCCAACATGCATCTACTCCCATGCCCATCTCTAAACCCAGCTCAGTCATACATGCATACGACTGTGTTCATGTACATGCTCTATTCAGGTATGCCATGTCTATGCATGCATGTGTTGAATTCTACAGCATGCATATGTTCTTGTATTGAAAGTTTTGCTTAAAGACCCCATATTGCTCTGTCTTCACCAGCATGATCTGATATAGGTAGTCACCGCTATCTACAAGCACATGCAGTGAGAAGGTTAAGTCCTGTTGAGCATTCATCACTCCAGGCCCCAAGGAGCTACAGATCATCAGTCCACAGCAGCATTAACTTGTCATAACCTTTTCAGCAAAGAACCAGAGATGGTCATGTAAGTAACTCAACATTGTAGCTCTTGAGGGCCAGGGGTTGGGAGACACCTGCTCCTAGCCATTGGCACATGCACCTTGGGACTCCGGACACAAATGGGGCATCATCCAGTCTAATTCGAGCAGACTCACTTTTGTCAAACCTGTCTGCGAGGCGGGCACGCATGGTAGCGCCGGTGCCCTGGCCTGGGTCCTGCAGCTCAGAAGACTCCTGCCTAATGGTGGTCAACACTAACTGCTCTGTGGGTGCCAAGAGAGGCCGCGGCAGGAGAAAACAACACACACAGGACAACAAGTCAATACACACATACTGTACCTTACACAACACATATGTGTGTCAAAGACTACACTGTAAATGTGTCTGTATGTGCCTCTCACAGGAAGCATTAACAGCGAGATGAGAGTCATGCCTGCATATGAAAGATGTAAGGCTGCACACCTGTTCGCAAAAGTCCCAAACCTCATAGCTTGCCCAGGAGCGCCCTCTCATGGCTACTTCATGAAAATACCTTGCTTCAGCAGTTTATTGGGCCTCTCGCTATCTCCCAAATGGCATCTTCAGTAGCTCGGCAGCCATGACAACCAGTCATTATCTTCCCAATACAGATGTATTGTTGACAGTTGGCTGAGGCACATCAACACTAGTGCAAAATGTGGCTTTACACTGAAACACAAATCCTGTGGCGCGTCCCTGAAAATCTGCAAAACTGAAAACAAATCTGTTTGTTTAGCTTTCCATTATTTACAAGTCTAAATTGTACTTTGATTTGATTTGTCAACCTGTTGCATTTTGTGTGTCAGGACTTACATGTAAGGTGCTGCTGCACACAGATTTCTACCTAGAGCAATTTATGATCCTCTTAAATACAAAACAACCACAATTCTAACCATTTTGCGCTTGTGTGTAAATAAATGTGACAGACTGGTGGCTGTACACGTCACTGCCAGGCATGTGGGAGGTCACTAATTGGAGCAAAGAATCAAGAGATTACAGGAAAGGCAGCGTGAGGAACCCAGGTGGGAACACATGTACACGCCTATACTTGGCTACCTTTCCGTTTCCATCCTACGCTTTAAATATAAAAACTTTTAGACCCAATGAAACCAAAAGTCTGCACTAAGTTAACTGAAAATCGCACAAGAAAACAAACTGCTCTGACTCATCATGAGGCCATCTAATATTCAGTTAAGACAAAATAAAACAAATATGGTAATCAGGTTGAACTCAAGAGTTATCATTATAATTATCTTGTCAAAAAGGCCCTTTCTAAAACTGGTGCTTTTAACATTTGACCTGCTTGCAAAAAAAAAAAAATGCCCACCAAAAGATCTAGCTGTGTATATTTTTTTTAAACAAATAAATATGTGGGAACCTCTGGCCTGAAGACAGCATGGCCCAGTTGGCGCTAACAATTTTTGCCCTGCTTTCTATTTCTGGAAGCTGCAAGAGGCATGCAGCCGCATTCACACACACACACACACACACACACAAAACAGCACAGCAGCCTGACAATATGTGCCAGTCACTATTAAAAGCCAGTGGATGAGACAAACACATGCTCTTCTCTTCCAGGACAATCCAATCCCATGTCTGTTTGCCATGTGTGAAATCATCTGATGCACCCTGTTTCAGCATCCTCACCTTCTGTCCAACTCTTCACAGAGGAGGAGAAGATTTTCTGCTATAAGCTGAGGCAGCACAGTTTGTCACAGGGAGGTGTATCTGAAACAAACAGCCACTAGTTCTTGTGACATCAGGCAGATTCAGGCTCTGTGTGCAACAGAGTGAATGATCCCTCCCTCAACACAAGCGTGTAAAATGCTTTAATGTGAATGCAGGCCCTGGATGTGGATGGCCTGGAGGTAAGGTAAGGTGAGATAAGAAGCGCTCTTTAGACGGTCACGTGGTTTTTAAGTCGGCGAGGTAATCTACAAGCAAAAGCAGGTCAATACATTTTGCACAATTAGCCAGTCAATCGTGGACAACGTTATGCAAAACAGGAGCTACACATATCTGCTGCTTAAAATGATATAATATAGAAGTGAGGACTTCGGTCATACAGTGCAATCGATATTTATTGATAGGGTCAAAATAGATGCGTCTTGGCACAGCACGGATTCCTTCACTGAGCTGTATAATAAAGCTAATATTAAAAGGCAGACGGTGATACCTGGAGCAGTCACCTGCAATCCGCCTGTCCTTGCGTTCCCATCAGGTGCCAAAAAAAAAAAACGAGTGAGGGTGGAGGTTAAATACCGGCAAGTCACTCCATACGGATGCCGCAGTCCCGGACAGCACGGTTCCCCGTTATTATGCCAAGCACACATCAAATACGCACGATTTTCTACACAGGCCGCTGCACCCACACAAAACGACAGGCCTGCTGATGGGATACACACTTTACATTGACGGCTCGTTATTATAGCGGCGGGCGGAACCCCGATCGAGCAAAGAATAAACAGGGCGCTTCTTCGGGGGCTTACCTCCCTCGCTGTGGATCTTCTTGGCTCTCCGATTGAAATACATCTTGCGGGTCGAGAAGGAGCGTAGGTGCGAGTGGAACGGGGAGGCCGGAGCGGTGGCATGCTCATAGCGCACGGACAGAGCAGGAGAGCGCTGCTCTGGGCCCGGGCTGCGGTCTCCGTGGATGGTGCTGCGGCTCAGCGATCATTATTGCTCGGCCGGACCGCGGAGATAACGTTGAAGAGGGCAGCTTCAGCCAGCGTCGATTCAGACAGAGTACACAAGTGTTTCCGGACACTTTCAAAATAAAGTAAGTTATCAGAATCAAATCACAATCCTTTATTATTCCCAGGGGGTGAAATTGCTTACATTACAGATACGCCATTAGATATAAATAACATCTAAAACTTATATATAAACTTATATATAAAATTGCAATGTTCATAAACACTCAAAGTTAAAACAATTTTATATGTATATATATATAGATAGATAGATAGATAGATATGAAGAAGAGAGTGGTGCAGGCAGGGTGGAGTGGGTGGAGACGAGTGTCAGGGGTGCTTTGTGACAGAAGGACAGCAGCAAGAGTGAAAGGGAAGGTTTACAAGATGGTAGTGAGACCTGCTATGATGTATGGTTTGGAGACGGTGGCACTGACAAAAAGACAGGTGGCAGAACTGAAGATGTTTAGATTTTCCCTAGGAGTGACCAGGATGGACAGGATTAGAAATGAGTCCATCAGAGGGACAGCTCAGGTTGAGAAGTTTGGAGGCAAAGTCAGAGAGGCAAGGCTGAGACGGTTTGGACATGTTCAGAGGAGGGCTAGTGGATATATTGGATAAAGAATGTTGAGGATGGAGCTGCCAGGCAGGAGGAGAAGAGGAAGACCACAGAGAAGGTTCATGGATGTAGTGAAGCTGACCCCGGCCCTAGGCAAATTCACTGCAATGGATTTATGATACCTGCCTGTCAAGACCAGAGATGATTCTGCTGCCCTGTGCAGAAATTCACAGGGGACCCCTCAAGCCAGCACTTGTCACCATTGTGTTATAATTATTTAACCCCCACCTTCCTCAAAAAAGCAAAATATAAACATTATTTGGTTTCAAAAGTTCAAATTGCTAGCTTATTGTTTTCAAAATATAAATTTAAAAAAACTTTAATACCCCTACCCCAGGGCTGAAAGAAGTTGGTTGCCTTGCTTGGTGGTAAGTGGTGCCTCTGGTCAAGGCACAGGTTTGGCAACACTGCTTGATTAGATTTTAAGTTACAGTCTACTTTAACATTTAATTGCAAAATATGACAGAGGCTTGTATATTTTGATCTGTTTCAGTTGCAGTTACACAATTTACCTTTTTAGATAAATTACCACAACATATCACAGAGACACTAAATGAGCAACAGGAAACATGCTGATAAATGTCCCTCAGTTTTCAGTATGTTCATATTCATACTTCTTTATTGTTTTCAAAATATTTATTACCTCATTGTCTCTAATGCTTCCGTTCCTTGGACTTTTTTCTCATTTAGTTTGCCCCCTAGTTTTCTGCATTTTTGCAAAGCACTTATGACACTGTTAATGAAATATCTTGCACCTATTATAAATACACAATGTAGTGGTTTACACATTTGAATTGCAAGTGAAAGGTCCCTGAGTCAATAGCAGGTGGGGGCACAAGCCCCTTCCAGAGAGTTGTGTCAGGAAGGGCATCCGGTGTATAACCTCTACCAAATTACTGAAGCGGATGAATCTGTTGGGGCGACCCCCTGGGGTAAATACAAGGAAGCAGGTGAAGATGCATATAAATACACACACTTAAAACTACCTCAATACTTTTTCAACCATATTATTTTAAAATGGCCCATTTGTTAAAATAGTCAACACGTTGTCCCACACTATCGATCTATCTATCTATCTATAGTAGACATAACGAAAATGAATGAAGCTGAAGTTTGTTTGTATGGTTGCATGCACCAGTCTGTGTATAGTTATGTATTTTCTTATATTTCACTGTTATTTCAGCTGCTGTTCTGTCTGGTGACAATTAGTGCATTTCAGCAGGGATGTATCCATAGATTGGCATACATTTTTTAAGTCATGTGTGACAGTTTTAGCAATTTTTAGCCAATTATGATGTGCAGTGTCCCTGTAATATAGTGAATTACACATTTGCTTTACAAGCGAAAGGTCCCTGGTTTAGATTCCAGGTGGGGACTCAAGCCCTTCTCACCATGCAGGATTGCATCAGGAAGAGCATCTAGAGTAAAACCTCTGCCAAATTACCAATGCGGATTAATCCACTGTGGTGACCCCTTGGGGAGAATACAAGGGAGCAACTAACGGTACAGTACAGCCAATTATGATACCTACATATACCATGTTACCTCAAAGCATATTTTCACTGTGCCAAATTGAAAATAAATCTATGAAAAGAAACAAAAACTCTAATTCTCATATATATACTGATATTTTTTATTTCCTGTGTGGTAGTTTCCATCATATTACCTAAGATTTCACTTTGAACTTTAGAAAATCACAAAGCGTTTTTGTACTTACTTCAATTTAACCAACTAAATATTTAATTAACTAAGAAAAGCCTTTTAATTTACAAGACCTGCATTAAATAAGTGAGCAAAATAACCACGATACAACGATTTCATTGGACACTCAAGAGGCTTATATTTTGAAGGGAAACTGTGACATTTTTACTCGTGTCCTGTTTGACTTTACAACAGTCTGCTCCATTGAGCCACGGGGGCGCGCATCGGATGACGAGATGAAATGCGTACTCGCTCCCGATCTCTAAAGGCGCAATGTGAGATAAATACATGAATGTACAGCTTATTTTGTACGTCTGCGTCTCATTTATATAAAGTCTACGCAGACGTTTTAAGGGACAGTTTAGAAAAAAACAACTTTCTTTTGTCTCTTTTGGTATAGTTTCTGATAGATATACTTTTTAATTTGTTTTTAACTAATAAATGTAAAAATGCTTCTGTACAACCCCTGAACTGATTCTTTTTTTATTCATTTTAGCTTTTTGGTGATGGTTTTGTACATTTTTAAAAATTCCCAGGTGCTTTGTTTCTTCTTTTCTGTACTTTGACCAGGTTTATATACTGTCCTGTTACGTTTGAATGATATAGCATGCCCCACATCTTGTGATTTTATTACTCTGATCTGACATGAACTGTAAATTGATAAGTAGTTTATGGGCTGCATAACACCCACATAGCTCTCTTTCTACAGTCGCCATGGCTCACAGGGGTGCACATATGACACAGTGGCATTAAGCCTCTTTCTCTCTCTGCCTGTAGCCAAGGCCAAAAGTAATACTAAACTGGTAAACATGGGAAGAAAGTTGGAGAGGGAGAGAATGAAAGAAAAAAAAAAGAGATGCAGCTAAAAGCCTAAAAGTGCATGCCAGTTGGGTGCAGGTCAGACTAAAACATGAGCTCAAACACTATTGCTTGGTTTTGCATGGTTGTAGCTCTTTGTGTAGGGTTTTCTCTAATATCCCTTTATACTACAATGTAAAAACATTGGAAATTAACTGCACCACACGCTGTTTGAAAAAGTACAGGCTAATTATTGTATGTCTGATTTTGTACTTTTGTTTAGCGTATGATTGGTTCGTTAGTTTTTACTGGTGGACTCACAGCCATAGCATGAAAACCCAGAATTCACAATATTTGAAAACTGAATTTTGGTATCATGGGTATATGTGTTAACACACCTATTATCTTAACATGTAATACCTTGTTTGTTGTGTATAGCTTACAGTGTATGCAGAGGTGCTGCAGCACAGTGGGCAGCAGAGGGCTGACAAACTACAGCAGTGGCAATGTGCAAAGCTTGCAATAACAGTAAGCAAACCATGAGCTCCCTAAGGGGCTCCACCAGACTCTATTCACTCACTGTTCTGCTTTTATTCTTCTTCATATTTATATTTTTGAATTTCTTTTTTTTTTTAAATAAACATGTTTTGGGTTTTTTAGTATTATTTACACTATAATAGTGATAGTGTCCCCTGTAGTGTAGTGCTTTGCACATTCACCTTACAAGAAAAAGGTCTGGTTTAGATTCCAGGCACACAAGCCCCTCTCACCATGGAGGGTTGCATCAGGAAGGCCATCCAACGTGAAACCTCTACCAATGTGGATTAATCCGCTGTGGTGGACAACAAGAGAGCAGCCGAAAGGAACATTTACACTATAATAGCATTGAACACTGTTCGGAGGGAACCCCTGTTGATTTTTGCCTGGGGCCCCAAAATACACTAGAACCACCACTGCAGTTTTGGTTACAGGCACTCAGTCACATACGTGTATTTTAGGAATCACAATAATAAAATTTAAGTGATTATTTTGGTTGTGATATTTTAGTTATACATAACAGCAGGGAGGGTTAACCTGTAAAATCAGAAGTCTGGTGGTTTGCATGAACAGAGGGGCCCCTACACACACGCATATTGTACCTATATACATCCATACAAATATTCCGGCATAACAAAGCATCATTTTATTACACTGTTAGGGAGCAAAGAAGAAAACCAGTGTCTTCTTTTTATTACATAGTAACACGTTCATCATAGCTGTTTTATTTACTCTCATCACATTGTAACATATTTCATATTTCAAAGGTTGATTTCCATCTTTTTAAATATGAACAGAATAAATAGTCACTTCTGAATTGTCCACAGCCCTCTCCAAGGTGGACATTCACCACAAAGAAGCTTTCTGAGAACCAGGTGTTATTGGGACACTGGATCTTTCCTTCACACACATACAATGATCCCATACACACACATTCATACAGACTACTGCACCAATCCTGCAGGTTTGTTAGTGACATGTTAACCGCAGAGACAGAGATGCTCCTGTGTAATCACTGATGTACAAAGTGACTGGCGGACACAAACTGACCACGTGGTTCAGCTAAATAATCCTCCTGCTTTACACTAGAAATGCAACATCTGTCCATGTTGTGTAAAAACAAATAAGGAGCATAGAGAAGTATCATATTACTAACACTGCCTTATTCACGTGTGCACTGGTACTTGAACTCAAAACAGGTAGCTACGACCATTGCACAGACCCAATCAGGAAAAAATGCATCAATATATTCTCATGAGCAGAACATTTTTGAACTGATGCAAAAAACCAATTTTCCTATCGAATATCTTATGAATAAGGATTTGAGTCAACTGGCACACTGTGAAAACTAAAAATCAATTAATTTCTTTATTAAACTCCATGTTTCAGACTAACTATGCATTTTCAGCAAAGGCCCTCTCACATATGGATCTAAAACACCAACAGAAACGGAAAGAAAACATTGATATCAGAGTTAAGAAGACTTTGTTTTTTAAGTCGAGATGATAATCAGGCATTACAATGTAAACAACAATGAACAGCAAAACAAACAATACTGTCTTTTCTCTCTGTATTGCACAACTCATACTAACAAGCTTGAATTCCTGATTATCACATTCTGCATTTCACTTAAACTGTGCTGCTCATATGGCTAATATTAATTACTCCAAAGTGGCTGATTTTAGCAGGTTACTTCAATGCATGAATTCTATAGGACAATTATATTGGACTTCAGGGCTTAAACAAATATTACTAGATGGACAGAGTAAAACTTGTTTCAAAATCAAAGACACAGCTCATACACATCCCAATAAACCATACAAATCTTAACCAATTATAACGGGACACGTTAAAATAGATGCTGAAGCTTTAAAACAATGAATGCTAAAATAAACATAAGTCTTCCTGCTTCCATTCTGAACAAATTGTGTGTGAAGAGCAGCTTTTTTCAAAACTCTTAAATATAAGCAGAGGTGAGTTATTTACAGCCCATAGAGGGTGGGTGGGGGGGTTCAAGTCTAGAAGCGATTTGTATAGTCTAGTTGTGACAGAGAGACGTCGTGTGTCAGACAAAGTTTTAAAGTGAGACTATTCAGCGGCGGCTACAAGAGCTCCTTAAGCATTAATGCCATCTACAGACATGACTCTTGTGACATTTCATCACAGAGACCACCAAACTAGGACACAGGAAGAAAAAAACCAACAATGAGTTGTTGAAAACCAAAGGTCTAAAAAAATAAAGTTTTGTTTATTCTGCATTTATAGTTTCTTATTCCACACTTTTGGTTCAACCTCCTTCAACACAATGGATACCTTCAAAGAAACTAAACCATGAAAGCGCTATTTACATGCAAAGCCCACTTGGGTCTGCTCAGTTCAGCAAGCCAGGAGCCTGGTAGTTGTGTTTCTGAGCAAAACAGGTCAGTCATGATGTACTGAAAGTATAGGCTGCCTGCAGATTGGGCAGGTGTTATTTTCAGAGAGCCAACGGTCGATGCAGTGGATGTGGAATTCATGCGAGCAGGGCAGGCGGCGCAGCTTGTTACCTTGGACGTACTCATTTATGCACACACTGCAGGCTCGACCAAGCTCCCCCTCCAAGCTGGCCTGACCATAAGTACGCGTTGATAGATTGTCAATCTGCTCTTTGGTCAGGCCCCTAGGGTGTTCGTCATCCTCTTCATCATTGAGCAAGAAGAAATGTGCCAGCCGCAAGATGGGTAAAGTACCATTCTCTACTAGGTTGTTGGTGTCTCTGCTGGTGGCCCGTCCATCTGTGGTGCTCACTACTCCTCCTCCTAGTCTGGCCTGCCCACTCTGGTCCTCCTCACTTCCCACTGTCCCAATCCTCT
Organism: Etroplus canarensis; assembly: GCA_015106775.1. Classification (NCBI taxonomy): domain Eukaryota; kingdom Metazoa; phylum Chordata; class Actinopteri; order Cichliformes; family Cichlidae; genus Etroplus; species Etroplus canarensis. The sequence continues at coordinate 108,535 of VUQH01024715.1, forward strand.
CCTGAGCTATGCCAACTGTACTAACCTGGCCAGGTGCACTCTCATTTGTATGCAGACGACTGGCTGGACTGTTGTTATTATTTGTACCACTAGCATCAGCGTGGTTTGGTAAAACTGTTTCAGAATCAGCCTCCGTCTCCATTAGGGAGCTAAGCTCCCCAAATCCAGTCATGATCTGGCGTAAGATGGAACGTAGAGCAGTGGAGTTGGGCTCCCCCAGGCCTGTTTCACTGATACGCCTCAATGGAATCCGGATAGTGCTGACATAGGTACGAATCCCAGCTCGCTCAGAACGGGAGATGGTGCGTCTAAACCCACCACTGTCACTTTCAAATGTGACAGTATTTTCAGCAACCCGGGCACGAGATCGTGTTCTGCTAGCAATGCTGTCCCGATCACGGTTTTCACCAGGTCGAATCCTTCTCACCTGCAGGTCCAACATGATGGTTGGGTGTCGTCGCACTGCTGAACTTCCTGCTCCTATTACTTGTGATTCACTCTCACGTTCAACCATCTCTACAGCTGGCTCCGTTGGAACGACAGGTTCTGACGTAGCCTCCCCAGTCTCCATTGACAGAGTAGCTGTGCCACTGCCTGGCTCAACAGTATTGATGAAAGAGTCACTGGCCTCATTGTTGGATGGTAGAGTGGTACTAGGAACACTAATTCTGTGCAAAGGGGAACGACTGCGCCTTGACATACGAGAAGAAACCCCACTTCCAGAAGCAGTTCTGCGTGCACGGCCACGCGATCGAGTCCTACTGCCACGTGAGTCATGTCCCGCTGTTGGGGCTTGTGGTGCAGACTGGGGTGACACCCGAGGGCAGTCCATTGAAGCAGATGCAACATCATGCCCCTGCTGTACTTCTACATTCAAGGCTTGATGTTGCAAAGGTATTGTTTGATCAGGTGGAGGGTCCGGAACTGTGAAAGGAGGTGCTAAAGAGTGCAATGTGCCACTTCTCCTTTGAGCAGCAGTTGAGACAGCCACTGGTGGAGGAAGTGCAGGGGGACTCATAGAAAGTGTGGTAGTGCTGCTGCGTGTACGCCTTGTTTGCACCCGCCTGCTGATGGCTGGGCGGGGGGAAGGATACGGGGCAGGCCTTGGTGCGGTTAAAGGGCGAGAGTTGGAGAAGGAGGAAACCGTTCGAATAGAGGGTGAAGTTGTGTTTGGGGCAGTCACGGGTGGCTCCGCAGTGTCCACAGTATCATTATGCTCCCCTGGTTCTGGCTGATCATGGTTGATGTTGATCTCCAGGCTAAAACGAAATTCTCCACTGTTAGGGTTGGTCCGGCTGACAGCACGCCATGTCTGATTGCCACTCTGCCCGCTGCGAGTAGCATTACCAGTGCGTCTGAAAGTGTTCAGCCACTCAAGTAATGAGTCGCCATTAGAAGTTTCTGCTCCGGGCTCTGTGCCCCCTGTAGAAAACAAATATGGTTAAGACTCAACAAACTAGTTTTTTTCACTACATCTATTCTCTCACACAGGCCATGTGTTTAATTCTAACTGCAACAATGAGAAAGATATTTCATCATTTATTCAAACAACACTTAAACTGCATTTATTGTCAGGTTAAAACAAATACAAACACCAGAGTTCAACAAACTATGTTTTCTGTTTAAACCTTGCTGAAGCCAAATGAAATAAAAGACTGATCACAAGCATAGAATTTATAGTGAAAGCCGTCCTGAGTTAGTCATATTTTTTAAGGCTCTCAAAGACAAGTCCTTTAAAGATTATGTTGCATTTTTCTGTAAAGTTTTCGGCTTTTGTTGTTAAATCAATACCAACTAAACCAAAAAAAATTGCTTTTCAAGTTAAGGACAATATTGGACAATCTTTAACACCCTCTCTGTGATGTGCTGGACATGCACAAGAGCACATTCGGCGGCAGACCCATTCCGTCACGATACACTACAGAATGCCACAGGAAAACATTCCTACCTGTGGCCATCAAACTCTATAAATCCTCTCTGTAACACCTTGACCAGTTTCTTTCTATTTTCATATCTTAAACATTTTGTATATAATGTTTAACTTTGGAGTTTATGTTACATTTGAATTTTATAGATACATGTCTATCTGCCTTTCAGATTCATATTTATTTATAGATAACAGAGTCTGTAACAACAATGCAATTTCCCCCCTTAATTAATAAAGTATTCTGATTCCATCATGAAAGACAGATTTGGAAAGATCCTCCTCATCCTTCTTACCTGCCCCTCGTCTCCCTATGGCTCCTCTCTCCTCTCCCTCGCCGCTGCTGCTCTGCTGTTCTCCAGACTCAGCAGTCTGTGACCGCTGCTCAGCAGGGGGCTGAGATGACACGCGCTCTTTTGCTCCATCTAGACGCTGTCGGAGCTCCTCAGCAGTCACCTCCCCTGTAAAACATAATGGACACCATGCGTCGATATTTATTTTTGTAAGCATTTTACACTTAAATTAAAATGAATGTGAGTACAGACACACCAACAATCCCACTCAGTGCTTAAACATTACATGTCCCTCCTTACCAGGAGTGCCCAGCAGGTTGCTGTCTCTCATTAGACGGTACTCCTCTTCGCTCAGTTCATTAATGAAGTGATAGTACGCCTCCTCCCTTCGAAGACGCTCTGCCTGCCTCCGCCGTTCGTCTCCCCCACCAGGAGGGTCCATCACCTTGTGAAGTGCTGGCAGAGAGATGAGGAAAGGTGTCAATCGGGACTGATTTTGTCTTTGAACCATTTCTGTGTAGTTTTTGCTGTATGCTTGGGGTCATTGTCTTGCTGGAAAAAACATAGTATATAGTCTGATAGCCAAAAAGTTCCATTTCAGTCTCATCAGAACAAAGAACCTTCTTAGGCAAATTCCAGGAGCGATTTCATGTGAACTTTTTTCCAGTGGCTCTCTCTTTGCCACTCTTCCATACAGCTTCGACTGGTGAAGAACCCAGGCAACAATTGTTGTATATACAGTATCTCCCATCTAGGCCACTGAAGCTTTTAACTCCTTCAGAGTGGTTGTAGGTGCAAGTCCCTGGTAGCGTAGTGGTGGAGAACATAAGGGAGGAGCCAAAACTTACATATAGAGTGGTCGTAGGTGTCTTGGTGGCCTTTCTCACCAGTCTTCTTCTTGCCCGGTCACTCAGTTTGTGAGAACAGCCAGCTCTAGGCAGATTTAGACAAGTGCCATACTCCTTCCATTTCTTAATAATTGATTTGACTGAACTCTGTGGGATGTGCAGTGAAATAGAAATTTATTTGTAACGATCTCCTGACTCACATGGTTCAGTGATCTTTTCTCTCAGTTGGCTGGAGTATTTTTGTCCTCATGTTGCAATTGTAGCAGAAATACTGATGAACCAGAGACTGGACCTCCCAGACACAGGTGTTTCTATACTACAATCACTTGACACAGATCAACTGCACTCAGGTGATCTCCATTTCGCTAATTGTGACACTACTGGAATCAACTAGCTGGATTTCTGTTGAATTAATTCAGTCTCTTTAAAGGGAGTGGCTATTTATGAAAACCTTTAATTTACACTATATATCTTTAACTGACAGTTTGCAAAACTCTGTTTTCACTTGAAACGACAAAAGCTTTTTTTTTTGGCAAATTTTTGTCAAAAAAGTCGAACTATATTGACAATGATTTTATTTATTAAAGTAATAAAAGAGTGAAACATCCAAGGGGGGGTGAATACTTTTTATAGACACTGTATGTACAGAAGTTGCAATTCTTACAGAAATGATGGGAACAGCATACAGCTACAAGTATTCTAGTCTATTTTGCAGGCTGAAGAAGAAGGATAACCCCAAGCACAAGAAAAACTACGGTAGGCACAGCAAAAATCACATGAGGAAATAGGAGATAGTGCCACCTGGTTCAATATTAAGAAAGGCAGTTGGCAGTCAGTTATTGAAGTACACTGAAGGTGGACAATCAAGGAGTGATAAATCATTCACAAACAATAATATGCAACCAATACTATCAGACCTTTTAGAACAAGGGAGGAGAAACTTCCACTTTAACAAAACACCTAAAAGAGACCAGCATCCAGATCTGTTCAAGGAATTCCAAGGCTCAAGTTCATATTAACAACATCCAGAGTATTATCCTTATTATGCTATCCTGAAATACATGTTACCATTTAGTTTGAAACAGCTTTCACTGCTGTCGTGGAATCAGCTATGTTCCACAGGTTAAAATGTTTGCAATGGCTACCATTATACAAATCCTTAAATTAATGTAATGCAAGTAACAAAGCTGATGTGTTAATGTTGCCTTCAAAAAGTCATAAAAATGATGCTATTCATAAAATCATTCAGGCATGTAAAACTGTTGCAATACTAGCACACAAATCATAGTACAATATTCTGCCCTGTACTACTGTTGCCTTCATTTACAGAAAAGCCATTCTGTAATTCTCAGATATTTTTTTATGAACTCGTTCATGTTTAAGTACACAGGATCTTTTTTAAATTGTGGTATCAAATGTGGTATCAAGAATTGTTTAAATTTACTGGTATTTGTACCAACTACTAAATTTCTGGATTTGTGATATCCTTACTTTGGACAGATAAGGCTCAAAGTTGGTTATATAAAATGTAACTGCTGGGTTGTACAGCCCCAATTCCAATAAGGTTGGGAAGCAGCATAAAGTATAAATAAACACACAATGCAATGACTTGCAAATCTAAGTAACCAATTTTTTCACAAAAGTAAGAAAATATGTGAAATTTTGAAAGTGAGACATTTTACTCCATCATGAAAGTACTAGCTCATCTTGAATTTGATGGTAGCAACACATCTCAAAAAAGTTGTGACAAAGGCAACAAAAGGCTGGAAAAGTAAGTGGTGCTAAAAAGAAACAGCTGGAGGAACATGTTGCAACTAATTAAGCTCACTGGCAATAGGCCAG
>VUQH01024717.1:0-11914 GCA_015106775.1 Etroplus canarensis
ACCTGACTCAGCTACACCAGTTCTGTCAGGAGGAATGGACCAGAATTCCAGCAAACTATTGTGAGAAGCTTGTGGAAGGATACCCAAAACGCTTGACCCAAGTCATACAGTTTAAAGGTAATGCTACCAAATACTAAGGAAATATATGTAAACTTCTGACTTCAAAGAAATTAATAAAACTGTCTTTAAAATATTCTCTCTCTCATTATTGCAGTATTTAGCAAATAGAAATAAGTTTGGCAATTATAACTGACCTAAAACAGGAGAAGTTTAGTCTGGTTTAATTTCAGACAGTGAGAAAAATTTACACAGCGTATGTAAACTTCTAGTTTCAGTGAAAGGTACTGAACACTGACTCTGTGAAACCCAAGGCAAGAACAACCTACAGAAAATCCAGAAAACAGCACTTCTTGGAACAGTACACATTTTAAGAAGGGTCCTCTCTATCAAATCAATTACAAACTCCTCAAGTGCCTTAGAATCATGGTTTGGTTCTGGCCCTGGATGGCAAAACATAGACAAATTGAAGTACAACAAAATGATGATCTGATTCATCATTTATAACTGCAAAAATCAACATACAATCAATAAAAACCTTACTTTCCTTATCACTGATTAGCTTACTCTGGAAACGTTTTCCCTTCGAGACTTTATATTAACTTTGTAGGTTTGTTGTAACTGCAGCCATAATTTTTTTAAAAGTTCTGTTTTTATAATATCCATATAATATGTCTGAAATTGAAGTTTATTTTCGGCTGGGTATCAACAACAGACACTAATCTGGGTCTGTAGTTGCTGACTGACTGACTGACTTTAGCTATAATCTTTCAAGGCCTGACAGCAGCACCACAACGGGCTTTTGTTGGATCCCAGCGGAGCTTGTTTGAATTTGAAAACAATCACCAGTCAAGCACCAAACAAGAAAGCATCGCTGACATGGCTGCCACAGAAAATTGCACTGACCAGTCTCTAAATCAATGTCTCAGACTCACAAAAAGGCATTTATTACCATCTGTGGATATTGGCACTGATTGCCTCTCTCTTTTCTCTGGCCTGATCAGAATTATTCCTCTGTATGACTTTGTTGTCTTGCCCAATTGGGATATTGCTCCCTCTCCCTCTCTCTCTCTCTGTTGTCCTGTCCAATCATTTTTCTCTGAAGACAACTGTGCATTACCAAGTGCCAGCACCAAGATAAATCCAAGCCAGATTTCCACTGTGGCATTAACCTCAAATAAGCAACAATATGGTATAATTAAGAAAACATTCAAAAGCTTAAATGAAACATTGGATACATAAATTACATTCCCAGAAACCTGTCATACATCCCAAAATATACTCTGCAAGAACTAATGGTGGCTCTACTGCAGAAATGCAGCCCAAAGTTGAATTTAGGCTATCCAAGTAAGCTGAATTTGATGAGTATCCATAAATCCTCAAACTTCCAGTCTAGCAGCTAAGAGTCACAGTATATGGATAAAGGAATTGGGCCACACTCCTAAATCATTGAATTCTGGTGCTTCATTCAGTCCTATTGTCACAGGTGTATCAAATCAAGCACCTAGCCGTGCGGTCATACTAAAGAGCTCACTGAATTTAAGCATGGTACTGCAATAGGACGTAACTACTGCAACAAGTCAGTTCATGATTTCCTCCCTAGATTCTCCACAATCAGCTGTAAGTGCTATCATTGCCAAGCGGAAGCATTTATGACAGGGCAAGGTAGTTGTGTGCTGAGGCACGTAGTGAAAGTCACAATCTGCTGACTCAGTAACTGCAGAGTTCCAAACTTCCACTGGCAGCATAAAAATGGTGTGCCAGGAGCTTCATAGAATGGGTTTTGAAGGCCCTGCAGCTGCATGCAAGCTTTAGATTACCAAGAGGAATGCCAAGTCTCAAACAGAGTGATGTAAAATAAACCACCACTGGACTCTGGAGTAATGAAAACACATTCTGTGGAGGATGAATCACATTTAGTCACACTCAGTCCGGCAGTCTGATGAATGAGTCCGGGTTTGGTGAAAGCCAGGAGAACATTACCTTCCTGACTTCATTGTGCCAGCTGTAAAATTTGATAGAGAGATAATGCTATGGGGTTATTTTTCTGGGGTTGGCCTGGGCCCTTTAGTTCTAGTGAAGGGAAATCTTAATGCTTCAGCCTATCGAGGCAGTTTGGACAATTCTATGCTTCCAACTTTGTAGGAACAGTTTGGGAGGCCCTTTTCTGTCTCAGCATGGCTGTGCCCCAGTGCACAAACTAAGGTCAATAAGGCATGGTTGGATGAGTTTGGTGTCAAAGAACTTGACAGGAACAGAAAGAGCCCTGACCTCAAGCCCATCCAGCACTTTTGGGATGAACTAGAATGGAGATTGTGAGCCAGGACCTCTCATCCAAAATCAGTGTCTGACCCCACAAATGCTTTTCTGCAATAATGTGCAAAAATATCCAGAGGCACAATCCAAAATCTGAATCTTTTAAAGCTGTAAAGGGGGGACCAACTCCATATTCATTTAGAATGGGATGTTATAAAAGCTCCTGTAGGTGTAAAGTGCAGGTGGCCCAGTACTTTTGCCCATATATTGTATGTGGTCCTCATAGGACAGCCACTAATTATCCCCATGTTAAAAATCAGCTGCAGGATAATTTGTCCATTTTCATGAAAAATAAATACTTTTAATTTTAATTAAAAAATAATAAAACTTGCTAATAATTCACAGTTAAAGTGTATTGAGATGTTTTCATGGCGTGGTGCTGCTACTTTTATTAAAGGAAAAAAGATCCTTTATCAGTTGTTATTGTCAGCTAATGCTACTTTGATTAAAACTAGAGAAATAATTGTATTCTGCAATTCTTTACTCACGAAGTACTGCAGAAAGTTGAAGATGTCCAGGCAGAGGGCAGCAAGATGCTGGATGCAGGAAGCTTAGGCTGCATGGGGACTCAACATAAATTAATCATTAAACTCATGCAGAGAACTGCCTGAACCCACATCTATGCAAATACTTGAAAGACCAGACAGCGGAAAAGGTTAATGCGTAAAGCTTGTGTCTGGTGGAGGAACACTAAGCATTGGGCTATGCACACAGAAGAGCAATCATATTGTATGAACCGCCTTGTAGAGTATGACAGCCACAGATAACTGTTCGTTCTATTAAAAATGTCACTAAAACATCTTCCTTGGCTGCATAAAACATTGAGTTGAACAACATGAATTAGTTTTAGTGACATAATAAAACATCTAAGTGACCTCTAATTTCTAAGTTTTAAAACTCACAATTTAAAAATAATACACCAACCCCATGCCATCCTTTCCTCTTCTTAAATAGCTCTCCTTTAGAGCCATCTCCTCTGTTTTTCTCCTAAATTTTAAAACCCCTCATTAACTTGAGATGGTGTCCTAAATCCTCCATGATAGAAGATAATATACTCTCTTCTTTTAACTTATCCTACGGTCTGAGACAAAGTGAGCCGTTGGACAGGTGGATGGAGGAATTGGGTGAATTAGAAGAGGTCATGAAGTTTTATTTCACTCACATGGCCACAAGAATGAGCGCCGATGAAGAGACGGATGGAAAAAGATAAAGAATAAAGTGAGGAGGCAGGAACCTTCAGAACGAGTGGATGATAGATGGAGGGAAAAGTTGAGTAAGATGAAGGTATAAATTAAGTTTCACCTTGATTTCTTTACTGTGCTGTAAGATTTTGATTTGATAATTAAAGCTTGTAATCAATCTCAGGGACTGTGTGCATCACTGCACTGTACTCTAGCCATAAAAAAACGGGGTGAACACAGCAACTATAAATCTTGATGCTTTATAGCTGAAGTTAGTATGAACAGCTCATCACTGATTGCCTCTGGACATAAAGCTGTTAATCCACAAATGCTGTAATTAACACTCTGCAATTCTGAAAACTGTCTGGTGTTAGATTTTTAAAACAGTAGATTTTTCCTTTAATTAAAAGAAGGAATGAGTACAGAAGAGGCAGACGAGAGAGGAACAGGAACATGGAAAGAATACAGAGGTGAAAATTTTTTTTTGTGATTGAAAAGTCGCCAGTCAGTGAACGTATTCTAGCGCATATTCTTTTCTGACTCTTAGAATGATCATAGTTTCTTTAACCTGTAGTCAGTATGACCTGAAACAAGCAATTGAGTACACAAAGCCATCAGGAAAGTGTTCACATAGGAAACTGTGAGCTGTTTTCCTATAGACTTCTGTATATCTGTAGCCACAGGTTTTAGCAACTGGTGGCTAGCAAAAAGAACGCATGTTTAAAGGACTTCCACATTGGCTTTAAATGCCAGACCATGAAGTTATGTCCATCCTTTATATTGTTTGTGGTTGTTATATGTCATATTATCCACAAGAATGCCAGAGGAGGTTCCCTGTATATGGACTATATATGTATGGCTGAAGCCATGGCTAAAGTGGACTGAAACAGAACTGAACTCCCAGTTTAATATGTAGTAATAAGCCAACTTACTTTCATGCTTTGGAGTTTGCATTTTGATTTTTTTTTAAATTTTGTAGCACAGTAAATGTGTGTCATAAGTGGCTAAAAATTGCTAAAATGGGCAGACGTGGCTCAAAAAAAGATGTGCCAAGCTATAGACACATCCCTACTGTAACCCAGAGATGGTTCAGAACAGCAGCTGAAGCAAAAGAAAAATAAAAGTGCATACAGGAATTTATAAAGAGTGATGCATGAGACCGTAAGAACAAACTTGAGTATCCTTTACACCTTACTTACTTAGCAAGAGTTGAAAAAAGTTGCAATTTAAATTTGCATTCAATCTGATAACTTGCACAGTTTGTAGTATTTTTATTTTTAAGTTGATATGACATTTTCAGACTACCCCCCCAGCATTGTTGACATGTCCCACATTGTCCAACACAAACACAGTGTTTGCCCCACATTTAGTTTGTTGGGATATGGTCACCCAACCCATTTGTTAGTCAGGCCTATTGCGAAGCCCCATGCTCAGCATTTCCACCATGACGAGTAAGGGTTGGATCTGACCAGGAAACTGGGGGTCTACCTACACGAAGTTGACCTTCCCTAAAGCACACCATGCTTGAAATCCTTCTGGACCTTAACAGAAGACATGATTTACAAAGTGGACATCTTGTTGTGTCAACTAAGACTTGAAACTAATGATTGAGAGCAAAAGCTTATCAAGAAATTATTTATTGAGGGCGTAGATCCCACTGACTTCTACAAACAGAAGAGCATGCCCCTTGAAGCCCACTGGAAAGAATGCAAGTGCTTCCACACTGGCTGTACTTTTCGAGCCCAGAAGCTATGTCAGTCCTTTATACTGTATATGAGCCATGCTCCCAGCAGAACACTGGGTTGTAATGAAGATGACTATTATTCACTTCCCATCTGAGTGGTTATAATGTTGGGGCTGATGTGATGTCAGTATGATTTGGAATATCTTGACTTGTTGGGTCTGGTATAGCTGATAAAAAAAATACTTCTATATGTTTAATCATTCCGGTGGTGGGTTTTTGGTGGGGAATGATAAGTCTTTACACTGATATTTTAACCCACAGTGTCTGTGGTCCACTTTGGTTTTGGTAATTGGCTCATATATTCATTGGCCACTATTTTTCCCCCCTATCTTCTTCATCCTGGCCTTGCATTTCAAGTTTGTTCCCCTCCAAATAGGCTTTCTGAATAATGCAGTACTGGGTAACGCAGGTAAAGCTACATAGTGTTACAATAAATTAAACTCAACCATGATCTTGACAAAAAGCAGACTTACAACGTGTTCAGTACATTCAGTTCAAAACCACATCATAATGCAGACAGTGGCATCTCACTTTCACTCAGTCACACACATCACATGGAGTGTGGGAGGAACAAACAGTCAATACTGCATAGTTTTGGATGAGCAGGCATCATATCGAGCAGATCCGTGAATCAACATCTAACCTTCGCCAGCTCTGCGCTCACAAGTACGGCCTGTATTTTGCTTCAGGCAGTCGGCCGCTCTGGGAGATGCACTGAGAGGAACGGGAGGAGCGGAATCAAAAACTTCAGAATTGAGAGCTCTCCCTGAAATCACTCTCTGTGTCAAGGATTGGGACAACTTTGGGAGAAATTGGCCACCTGGCCAACTTTGCTCAAGATGCAGTGTTATAGAACCATAATTTGATATTCAGTTACCTTTTTTCCTTTACCTATTTTTCCACTGCATTACACTCTTATTGCAGGTGGATTGAATTCTGGTCCACAGAGGCTCCTTTTGTTAGAGAAATCAGTGTATTTTCTTCTGACAGATTTCTGCTTCTGTTTCCCATAGAAACAGTGATAAGCTGTTATTCAGCAAGCTCCAAACTGCAGCTGCAGCTAACACTCATTACCGATCAGTCTACCAGCTACTTTATGTATGTTCTGTATAATTTAAAAGCCACTTCTCAAATAGGAGTTAGTACATTTGCTGGAGTTTGCTCTGGATTTGCTACAGTGATGAGCAGGACTGTGTTTGTGAAACTGATTCAAATTTTAAAAACTGCAAAACTGAAGTATGTGTTTATTGCAATCAAGGAGCATGTGACTGAGTGTATTACCGCAGTTCTTTGATGTGTTTTAGAAGTCTTGGACCACAGTCAAGCTCTGTGATCAAAGTTTCAGATAATGAGGGCAGCGGACACTCTCAGCCACTTCATTAGGTACACCTGTTCAACTGCTCATTAATGCAAATATCTAATTCACAGCAAAATGACAGAAACTCAGTGCATTTGGCCACGCAGACATGTAGACAAGTTCAAAATGAGCATCAGAATGGGAAAGAGAGGTGATTTTAGCATTGCTGTTGGTGCCAGACAGGCTGATTTGAATATTTCAGAAATGACTGATCTGCTGACATTTTCCTGCACCCTATATCTAGGGTTCATGGAGAATGGTCTAAAAAATCCCATGAGTGGAAGTTCTCTGGACAAAAATGCCTTAATGATGTCAGAAGAGAATGGCCAGACTGCTTTGAGCTGATAGGAAGGCAACAGTAAGTCAAATAACCACTCATTACAACCAAGGGCTTACAGAAGAGCATCTCTGAACACATTAAAGGATTGAATCTTGAAGCAGATCATCTACAGAAGTAGAAGACCACACCAGGTACCTCTCCCGTTAGCTAAGAACAGGAAAACTGAGGGTACAGTTCACACAGCCAGAAGAGGATAATGCTCCAGCAACACTGATGAAGGCTATGGGCTTAAATTTGTCAGTCAAATAATGAGGTTGTTCTTTATGTTATAAGTGTTGCTGGAGCTTTATCCTCTTCAGACTTTATGCCCTTCTCCATGCGCCTTGGAAGTATAGGTGAAACCTCTACTCTGTGTCTACAATTCACACAGGCTCGCTAAAATTGGACATTAGTAAACTGGAAAAATGCTGCCCAGTCTGATGAGTCTCAGCTTCTGCTGCGACATTCGTATGGTACAGTCAGAATTTGTCATAAACAACACGAGAGAATGGATCCATCCATGCTTGTACCAGTGGTCCAGGCTGCTGTCTGTGGTGTAATGGTTTGGGGTATATTTTCTTGGCACACTTTGGATCCCTTTGTACCAAATGAGCATTGTTTGAATGCCACAGACTATCTGAGTCTTACTGCTGACCATATCCATCCCTTTATGACCACAGTGTGTCCATCTTCTGATGGCTGCTTCCAGCAGGATTATGCTCCATTTCACAAAGCTCAAATCCATCCAGACTGGTTTATTGTGCTTGATAATGATGTCACTGTATTCCAAAGTCACCAGATCTCAGGCCAGTAGAGCACCTTCGGGATGTAGTGGAACAGGAAATTCGTATCACGGATGTGCAGGCGACAACATCTCTAAGTAATGTTTCCAGCGTCTGGTTGAATCTATGTCATTGCAAATTGAGTCAGTTCAGAAGGCAAAAGGAGGTCCAACCAAGTACTAGCAAGATGTATGTAATTAATCTAATGAATGAAGTGGCCAGAGAGTATATGTATGTGTTTTTCCGTGTTACTACGCAAGAAGAGCAGCGCTGTCAGTGCAGGTCAGCAGAAGCTTGAGGTTGGTGTGTGTCTTAATAATTTGATTGAAAAGAGGTGCAATTAGTCCTCTAATAGCATTTATTAAGAGTTACTGATCCCAGGAGTGAAAATATGTGAATATTTTTTTCCAATTTCACTTTGAAAAGTTTTTTTTTTTTTTTAAATCAGGTAATTTTTCCACATTTTCTCAGAAATTTACTACATTCTGAAAATGTTTGAGTTTTTTCTCTGAGTCGCTCCCCAAGCCCCATATTTCTTTCAAATTTTGTGGGGCACCTGTTTCTCAGGAAGTAGAGCAGGTCATCTTCCAACAGTATGGTTGGTGGCTCAATCCCTGGCTTCTCCAGTCCACATGCCGATGAGTCCTTGGGCAAGACTCTAAACCCCAAATTGCTCCCGATGCATCCAACAGAGTGTGTGTGTGTGTGTGTGTGTGTGTGTGTGTGTATGCTAGTTAATGTGCTTAAAGGCATAGAAGTGAAGTGCTGTGTGAAAGGGTGAATGGGTAATGAGACCTACTATAATGTATGCTTTGGAGACGGTGGCACTGACAAAAAGACAGGAGGCAGAGCTGGAAGAGGCAGAATTGAAGATATTGAGATTTTCCCTGGGAGTGACCAGGATGGACAGGATTAGAAATGAGTACATCAGAGGGACAGCTCATGTTGAGAAGCTTGGAGACAGAGTCAGAGAGGCAAGGCTGAGATAATCTGGACATGTTCAGAGGAGGGATAGTGGATATATTGGACAAAGGATGTTAAAGATGGAGCTGCCAGGCAGGAGGAGAAGAGGAAGAGCACAGAGAAGATTCATGAATGTAGTGAAGGAGGAGATTAAGAGGGTTGGTGTGAGGGAAGAGGATGCAAGGGATAGGGTGAGATGGAGGCAGATGATCCGCTGTGGCGACCCCTAATGGGAGCAGCCGAAAAAAGAAGAAAAAGAAGAAGTAGAAAATCACTATATAAGCATCAGTCTGTTTAGTTGTTATCTTCAGTGTCCCTAGTACGCCGTCATGTCAAAAAGCGCAGATATGGCCATCTTGGGCCCACAGCTGATGCTGAAGGCACAGAACCTCGCAGCCCAACTGCTGGTCAAAATTTTTGTTCATGAGGAGCAGCTAATTAGGAGAAAGTAAGCTTGAAGGGAGGAAGAAGAGCTTCTGTATAAGAGCTTGATTAAGGATGAACTGATGAGCTGCACCACGGCCCAGTATAAGCTAGATGAAGATTATTATTCTTTTTATTTTTAACTGTGAGTCACGCAAAGACTTCTGATAAGAGTCCAGTAATAAATGCACGGAGCTGGAAACTTAACCATAGACACCAGTGACTTGCCCTCCAGTGCTCCCTCGCTGCTCGATTCTTCTCCGCTCTCTTGCTCACAGCTGCATGTGCGTAGATCCTGTTGTGCGCGCTCATTTCACAGCTTGGAGTACTCAGTTTTGATCAGCGCTTTCTTTTCTTATCAAACAAATTGTTGTCATAATTATATTCATGTTGTGCCAGAGGCTAGCACAAATGTTCCTCATCTCCCATTCGATGCACACACTTGCAGTCGCACTCCCTCCCTCGAATGCACACACACGCTCACACGCACATACACAAATGTTGTCCCAGTAAAGTCATATGCCTTGAAATTATTAGATTACACCAGACAAAAAAGGAGCTAGAGGACATTATGGTCATTTTGGCCTTTGCCATGTCCCAAACAGAATTTTTATAACTCTATGCTCGACTTGCTTCTGATGAAAACTAGCCTCCGCTCGCATTGCGTATGGGCCTGGCTGCACAGCATTACCTCCACCAAAGCGCAAAGTGGCACTCAAGTGTTTGCATCCCAGCAGAAAACACGAGCAGACACCTGTTCACCTCCATAAAACCAACTCCCTGTGAAAAGCTCTACCTTTGAGCCCCGATTAGTTCTTCACAGCTTTAACAGCTAATCTGTCTGCTTCTGTTTCCTCCTCCTTCCTCTGGGATTTTCTAACAGGTCATGTGCATATTTGTTTCGTACTAATCTAACACAGATTTCATGGCTAATGAACTACTCTTCCTCTCTGCTTACTACCCAATCCCTCTCAGTCTGTTTTGGAGGCCTTGTAGGATCTCACAGCCTTATTATTGGATCAGAGTGTGTTTCTCAGTGTGTCTCCAAGGTTTATAACAAGGCTGGTAGCATATTTTCTCCAGTAATAATCCACTAGAAAGCATTATGCTTTACTGCGTGGAGGCCAGTACACCAGACCCCTCTTGTTACCACGCTCATGAGCTTAAACGCTATGCTTTGAATCTCCAAGACAGCGACAGAGCGAAAACTTGCCAGGATCACATATCGCACGAAAAACGGAGCAGAGATCACATTAATGTGGTGAAATATTGTAAGAGAGAGCACAGCTAAAAATAGCGAGTGAAATAAAGAAGGAAAAATGGCCCAATGAGGCATAATGTTACACCCGTGTGGTGTGGATATCCTGCTGGTTCAACAAACAGAAGGATGATCGCGTGAAAGAAATGCTTCATAACAAAAACTTCAGAGAAATACAGTGCTGTGCAAAAGTCTTGAGCCACCCCACATGTCTTTATATTTTGCCTGTAAGAAGCCACGTATACTTATTTATTTTTAAGTGGTCTTCAGCAATAGGCTTTGTGAAGCTCTTTCAAAGTTTTTCTTTGGACATTGGCTGCTTTTTTTTACTCATTTTCAGTCCAGTGGTACAGACATGGTATGCAGAGTGTTATTAAAAATCTGAGGAAACTGGACCAGTGGTGGACAAAAGAAGAAGAGGCAGGCCTAAAAAAATTACCTAAAATGGATTAATGGCATCTGAAGTCATTTCCTTAAGAAATTCATAAGGAAGGTAACATATTGAATTGTCATCAATATGTTTGGAGGTCACGAAAGTGATACAACACTGAGGCCCTACAGCCATCTGTAAAGCACAGTGGAGGCTGTGGTTGTGGCCGCATTTCAACCAGTGGTGTTGGGGATCTTGTCAAAATTAATGGAATTACCATCTGCAAAGGGTCTGTTTGGCTACACATTCATTTTCAACATGAAAATGATCCCAAACACAACACCAGTACAGTAAAAGCCCACCAGGATAGAAAAAACACTCAATGGAACACTATCAGTCATGGATTGTCCTCCCCACAGCCTGAACCTCAACATTACTGAAGCAGTGTGGAATCTTCTTGACAGAGGATGGGACTAAAGATAGCCAAAGAAGAGCTCTGGGACGTCCTTCAAGAAGCCTGGAGAACTATTCCTGAAGAATACTTAAAGAAATGACAAGAATGCTTGGCTAAGAGAGTTAGGAATTAAGAGGGTAAGTAGCAGTCAGGTGCAGCCAGTCAAATAGACTTGATTGACTGATCATCAGCCAGTGTGACCACCTACATCAAAGCAGAAGTTCTGACAGTTTGCTAGTTTGGAGCATTCAGGTGTGTGTTAACACAATGCCTCAGACTTCCCAGCAAATTCATCCCAAAGTCAGACCATGCAATGCACAGAGAAAATGCAACAAACCCCAAGAGCTGCAACTCAGAGTCAGCAAGCTTCAGTTGGCATGTTTAATGTTAAAGTTAGAGAATTAAACATTAAATTGGAGAAAGACTGAAAAAAATAATGAGAAATAATGGGTTAATGAGACTGTCAGCATTCACAATTGCATGTACAATATGTCGTGGTCCACCCTTCCCGGTCTGTTTTGGAGCCGATTTCCCGCCTTCTGTTCCCTGCCTGGCCTGTCCCCCTAGTGGTCTTCGTCCCAGTCTGCGTCGTTTACTGTTTGTCTGCCTGCCTTAATCGTTCCCAGCTGTGTGCCGTCCCCACCTGTCTCCGTCTATTTCAGTCCTGTCTTCCCGGTCTGTCGCTGTCGT
>VUQH01024718.1:0-11382 GCA_015106775.1 Etroplus canarensis
TTACTATAGCTCGGCACATCACCCTTATTCTTGAAGACTGGTACCAGTGCACTTCTTCTCCATTCCTCAGGCATTCTCTCATTCTCCAAGATTGTATTAAACAATCTGGTTAAAAAGTCCACTGCCCTCTCTCCTAGACATCTCCATACCTCCACAGGTATGTCACACTTTCCACTCTTCATCCTCTTGATTGCTGCCCTCACTTCCTCCTTACTAATACTCTGCACATCCTGATTCACCATCTTCCCTCTCTCTGCCCTCCTCTATCTCATTTTCCTCATTCATCAGCTCCTCAAAGTACTCTTTCCATCTTCTCAACACACTCTCTTCACTCGTTAAAACATTTCCCTCCCTATCCTTAATCGTCCTAATCTGCTGCACATCTTTTCCAGCTCTGTCTCTCTGTCTCGCCACTCGGTACAAGTCCTTCTCTCCTTCCTTGGTGTCCAGCTTCTCATACAACTCACTATAAGCCTAAACAGCATCCATAAAGGCATGGTTGGATGAGTTTGGTGTAAAAGAACTTCACTGTCCTGCGCAGAGCCCTGACCTCAACTCCATCAAACACCCTTAAGATTAACTAGAACAGAGATTGTGAGCCAGGCCCTCTCATCCAGCATCAGTGTCTGATCTCATAAATGCTCTTGTGGATGAATGGGTGGAAATTCCCAGAGACACACTCCAAAATCTTGTAGAAAACCTTCCCAGAAGAGTGAAAACTGTTACAGTTGCAAAGAAGGGGCCAGCTCCATTCTAAATCCACATTAATGTCTATGGATTTAGAATGAGCTGCCCATGGGCTGCTGGAGGGCAGCACTGTGGCATGGCGGTTAGCACTGTTGCCTCACAGCGAGAAGGTCCTGGGTTCGAAGCTGCTGGCTACCAGGGGCCATTCTGTGTGGAATTTGCATATTCTTCTCGTGCCTGCGTGGGTTTTCTCCAGGTACTCCAGTTTCCACCCACAATCTAAAGACATAATTGGCAATTTTAAATTGGCCATAGGTGTGAGCTCTGCAATAGACTTGAGACGTGTCCTCGGTGTAACCCATCTTTCACCCCATGACAGCTGGCAAAGGCTCCAGCCTCTCCATGACCCTGATTTGGATTAGTGGAAAAAAAATGAATGGATTTAGAATGGGATGTCATAAAAGCTCCTGTAGGTGGTCTCATTATTTTGTCCATATAGTGTATTTCCTTTCCTGTGATTTGCTTTAATGACATCTACTACTACTACTACTAAAATTATTTGTTACTGAATATTTATCTTATATTCACAACTAATTAAGGCATTTGATTAGAATTACTCATTTGAACTGTCCTAATTCACCTACAAGTAAATTATCAGGATTGGAAAAACCAAATAAATAATATTAATATAAAATGCAAGATACAAGATGCAACTTACTTGCTATTTCTGGTGCTTTCAGCCACACCTTGTGGCACCAGCATATTTAACTCAAACTTATAATACAAAAAACTATGAAGACTATGAAGAAGCAACAGCTCAGATGGAGAATTTCTGGTTGGACCTGTTGTTTCTACCATCACTACTGGAGTTTATCCTGTAGTTGAATGCGTGAGGCACTTTTTGAGTCTGGGATGTAAATTATTCACCTTGTAATTCGTTCACTCACTCACAATGATTCAAAGTTAGACTGCCTAGTTTTTAGAAGGTCACTTGACACATGTCACCCTAAACCAGGATTATTTATTTGCCCTGATTCTGTGATACAAAAGTGGTCTGATGGTCTGATGACTGTGGTTGATCCTCAGGTCAGTCACCGAAGTTCTATGTCACACTTGGAGGAAGTACCCTGCAAAAATGAAGAATATGGAGCTTGCAAGCCTTCCTTTAGCTTCATAGACAATCCAGGAACCTATACCCAACAAGAATGCACCCCCTGCCAAGAACCCACCCAACCAACAAATATTGCTGTACCTGACACCAGCTGCATCCCGACTGAAACTGTGTCCTTTAGTTATGATGCTCCTACATCGACCAACTTATCTTGCATTTCACACTCCTGTGCAGCCACTGAAAATGTAAGCTCCACTCATAAAACTCAGGATGCTGCTCCACCCAAAGAAAACACTGGCATCCCACCAGATGCAACCCCAGGGCCTTTTGAGCCACAATCTGACACTGGCCCCAGCTCTGCAACCCATGATGCTGATACAACTCCCCATGTAACATGTCCAGATTTGCAAGCAGCCTACAGTGATGACCTTGTTGAATCAGCCACCAGCCCCTCCTCTCAATCCAGTGTTCCATGCAGCCGTATTGCTGCTGCAGAAATTGATAAACCCTTTCGCAAATCTCGTGTGAAGACACCCTCATATTCACCTTTATTGTCCGCGTCCCTCCCCAAGCAGGCAAACACACCCCCACCCACCCCAGAAGATGTCCCTTTAAAAGCCACATTGGTACATATAGATACATCTCCCATTGATACACCACCAGAAACACCAGAGCAAACATCAGAGACTCTGAGCACAGAGGTGTACCACCCCTCTACATCACTGGATGAAATGGACGAATCACAGCATGATGATGGGACAGCAGACACCCATAGTCCATCTGAGGACAGAAGGCCATCGACAAACTCAGGAAACACCCAAGATGGTCGCGGGGTGGGGGATGAGGATGATGATGGTTTTCTAGGAGATGAAGATGCAGACAAGAACAGTGAGTGTGAGGGTGAGTTAGAGTCAGACGAAGAAGAGCTACTGAGAGTGATTGCTCGTTGTAATCCCATTTTTATCACATTTAGTAAGTGATGTCACTATGATATCACAGGCACTGAGAGTGACGGGGTAGACAACAGAGGATGGAGCAGGTAAGGTGAAGATGGATGGCTCAGACAATGGGCAGCAGACACACCATGAAGCAAGACAGTTTCTGCTTTGCTGAAGGCATGAAAGAAGACAGGATGCATATAGAGCACACATGAAGGGCCACATCAAGGAAGACATGAATGTTTTCACACACCGTATACACTGATAAGCTACAACATTAAAACCACAATGTTTCAGAAGGAAAACTTGGGTTCTTTTACGGTGACATGTACCACTTACCTAAACACTTGCAGAATTAGAAAAAATGTTTCCATTGATATGGCACTCCTCAATAGCAGTGGCCTCCCTAAACAGAGTAATGCTCCTTGTTTCACTGAAAAATGTGTCAGGAAAAGCTCAAGCAATGTGACAACGAGCCCAAGTTAATGGCCT
The DNA here is from genome assembly GCA_015106775.1 of Etroplus canarensis. NCBI lineage: Eukaryota > Metazoa > Chordata > Actinopteri > Cichliformes > Cichlidae > Etroplus > Etroplus canarensis. The sequence goes on from VUQH01024718.1 coordinate 3,229, forward strand.
GGCTTCCTCAGATACCATTCTGAGTGAGCATCAGCAGGATGCACAAAAACAAGGCCCCATCCTGGAGCCACCAAAGATACAGAGTCGACCCCTCTGAAGAGTCAGAGGTGTTTTAGTAGCTCAAGGTGAACCTGCATAATATCAGGCATGTGGTTTTAAAGTTGTGACTGATTGGTGTATAAGTAATATAATTTGAAATGTAACATATAAGACGAAATTTATAACAATGCTCAATTCATCATGCATACAGTAGTTAGCCTAGATAACAGAACTATATTACCATGAAAACACAGTGCAAATAAAGAACACTCTTTTCAAATAAGAATATGCATGAAGTTTTTCAAGGATTCAACATATTTACAAACAATGAGACAAAATATATCAGCTTGTTATGAAATTACTATATGTTCATTTTGGTTGCTTGCAAAACAAAATACATTTTAAATTGGCAAATCCACACATATCTCAATAAAAAACTGCTACTAAGCTTCTGTTCCTGGAATTAAAATTCCATCCAGACTGAGTATCCAACCACCAGCGCTGTTAATGTGAGTGTTCTATTATCCAGCAAAACACTTGCTGTAACATCAGAGGAATATTTTTAATGTTTTAACATTTAAATCCTTAGGGACAAGTGCAGCTGCAGCTTTGTACCCTGTCTGGGTTTGTTCCTATTCATCTTTTAAATAGCTGCACAGAGCTGTGTTCTGTTGTCAAAACTCTGACATAGTGTACTGCAGATTTAATTGTTTTTCGTACTCTACAAGCTGCCTCTGTATTTTATTTGAAGGAAGAAAGTTAATTTCACTCAAACAATGAAGCGAGTTAAGTTATGTAGTTATTAAATTTCACTTTGGATTTTAAATCTACCAAACCTGTTGGGCTGACTATTGTTTAAGTATAAAGTTCAAAATGGGTTTGTAGGGGTTTGAATTAGCGATGGGATTTGACTTTGATTTTAAAAGATTAAATTGCCTCTCAACATTTAGTTTTAATTATCTCTGAGATGTGTTTTGAATTTTACCCTGTGGCATGGGACAGTTTAAGAAGGCAATCATCTGAGTGTATAAGTTTCCACAAAGCAAAGCCATAAAGTATGTGGAACTCACTGTAGACCTCCATGCGGCACAGACCACAATATATACTTCTTGATTGTTAATCATTAATTACAAATTTCAAAGGGATAATCACAAGAAAATCACTCAAATTCTGACCACATTCCAACCAGTTTCAGATTTTTCAGCTGAGAAAACCTAAACACCTGCGAAGACATAACAGGAGTATAAGTATTTATAAAATTAAAATCATAAGAAAAAGTGCAGCCACAGCTAGAGAAAGGCAATTTGTGCATGCTATTGGTTATGATGACACAAGGTTTACCCTTGTGAAGAAATATTTGTTCAGTAGATGCAGATGAATAATATAAACTATATTGTGGAACATAAGCTTGATGTCTAAGAGAAGAGGTGAGCACATGTTGCAGCAAGCCAAATCTGAAGATGTAATCTCACAAGTTCCATGTGTCCTACAATGTCAGCTCTGCAGATAAGGAAACACAAATGTCTCCACACTATCAATAAAGAGCTACTCTTTCCTGGGAGAGCCAAAACACCCAGCGCCATCTGTATCATAATCAGCTCATCATACTCTTAAAGACTCAGTTGAACCTAACCTTTTGTCATACTTCATCAAACAGACTGATTAGCCCCCATGAAAATGCACTCTGCTTGTCAGGACAAAAGCCAAGGAACTGTGGTACATCTCTGTAAGGCCACAGAACGGGGCAGACAGGAAGCTATTTCTGAGCTTGTTCCCAGAGGCAAAATGGCTTCCTTAGCTCTGATATGGAAAAAATTCTACAACCACGAGGACTCTTTCTACAGTTACGTATCAGTCGGCAAGACTGAATCTTCTTCAGAAATGAGAGGATGGGCAAGACGAACCACCTCAGCAGCATTAGTGACTGAAATGCTTCCTTACAGAAGCTACGCCTGCATGGAAGTCATGCTTGGAATTTGCGAAACAGCATTTCAAGGATTTTCTTGCACTTTTTGTTCTGATAAGACAAAACTGAACTCCTTAGAGAGAAGTCCAAGCACTATGTCTGGCAAACACTAGGCATTGTTCATAACCTGGTTACTGCAATCGTTACGCTGAAAAATGATGGTAGCAACATCATACTATTTAAGTGTTCAGGAATAAAACTAGTCAGAACTGAGGGGACCGTGGTTCACCTTTCAGCATCTAAAAATGTATTTTCATCATTTTGGGCTACTGATGGTAAATGGGATTAGAAATTAAATCTAAAGGTGCAAATGTTGACAGGGTGTGAATACTTTGAGTCCACTTTAATTGGTCAAAGAACCCATTTTTGTAAATCTTACTGTAGGCCTGTTGAGTTAATCAAACACTGACTCTTCTCTTGCAGGTGAAGTCTGTTCTTCTAAAATCTTTGCACATACCTATGCAACATAAAGACATTTTTTGTTAAAATGTCAGGATTAAGGCTCTTAATGAACTGCATTATGTAACTTAAATAGAGATGGGCAGTGGAATTCAGATGGTCAGAAGTTCCAGTTCGTAAAGGTTAGTGTTTCACTGAAGCTTATAAGGGCCCAATTCAAAGGGAAGAGCTGATAGATAAAGTGTTATTACTCTATTTTGAACAGTTTGCGACCATCTGAAAAACTACAAACATTAAATACTGTATGTATCAGCTCAGAGCTGATACTTTGTAGATAAAACCAGCAACATTAGTATGGAAAACTCAGAGGAAAAGTCTGAAAAGGACGGGGGTGGGAATCAAGGCAGGCTATCCAGGGATAAGTAGGGCAGCAGCCTAAACGGTGTTTTTCTTCAGAATATTAATAATAGCACTGACATTTTCAGCTTCCACTTGGTAAAATGAAATGTTCCGCAAACATAATTTATTAGGAATGTGAAGTTTCTAAAAAGCGACAGCAGTGCAATTAGTAAGTTTAGCTTTTCATAGAACAGCTATAGACTACGTGAAGGACTTCTGACAACATCAAGTCAAAAGAATAGAGTACCCTAAGTGCTGTTTTTTTTTACATTTTTATTGAGACATTGTTCTCAATCACAAAAAACTGGACCTGATTGTTAGAGTGCTCAGTTTGCAGAACGACAACTTATTTACAGTAAAGTCACTAGTGAAAGGCTGCCGCTGCAGTGAGTCTGTAAAAAAACATTGTCATATATACCATAAAAATTATTAACAGTGGTTATAAATGGTAGTAGTGATAATACAAGCATAACAAACATATTTTGGAAAGTAAATTGTTGAAAAGGGGGGCATTTTTTTGCCAAACTGCTTACAAAACAGGACAAAGAATTTGGTTGGCACACAAATGAGTTAGTTCAGCTGAATCAAACAAAACTCATAACATTAAAAAGGGGGAAGTCATCAAGAATACAGGTAAATATGTACACACGGAATCACATGCACACAAACGCACACACTGTTTGAGGTGATGAGAGAAAAGAAAGGAGGCAGCTTTGAGGACATCAAATCCATCCATCAGTCCTTAAATTCATCTTGATTCCTTCAGCTAACAAAAAGCACCTCAGGTGGGATGCACAGTTTCTGTTAACATGGAAGGTGTAGGGACCAGAATACAAACACAGCGTGGTCCCACTGATGATACTGTATTGCACTCGGCCAAATAGTCTTCATTTCCACTGGAATTCAATGTAAACCCAGTCGTTTCAAACAACCATCACTCCAGCATTACAACAGTTTGATCAATAAATGAAAAACAAAGTAAAAGTGAATCAGCTTTCAGTTTGAGCCCAATAAAGAGGAATAGTACAAATTTTGAGGACTAGATATCTACTTTAGGTTTCAGTCTAATGCACTGCAGAAGGACAGGTTGTTACAAGCTGTTCTGTAGACTGCAAGCTTAACCTTTGCTGTTCCGTAAAAGGTTTTGTAACAAATTCTTAAAAATCATTCATTCAAGGAAAGAAACAGTTGACTGACAATTTTTGTCATTTACCTGATATGGGCAAAGAAAAGGTAGCGTGTGGAAGCAGAACAAAGGCTGGCGATAAATCCCACTCTGAGGCACAACTTAACATGAGCACACACCAGCTGAGGGTGTACACTTAGAATGTTAGTATGTGTGTGCAATGGGACACATTCAAGAAATCAAATAAATTATTGTCTGTGGTGTTCTAATAGGCAAGCTCATCTTGTTTAAAAACACTCCATCCACTGTCAAACGTGGCACACAAGAAGAGCACACAGTCTTTGGAGGCAGGTGGGTTTTAGAACTCGTCATGTCGAGTCAGTGCCTCCCCGAAGTCGGTCGCCTGGCTGCCCACAAACAGGTCATACTTATCCACAATTTCTGCTTTGGTGAGGCGGCCATCCTAACAGCAAATATAAAACAAAACAAAACAAAAAAAAAACATGAGCATTAGGTATTTGATTTATCCTGTATGTTTGCAATGGTCTCTGTTCTCATGTTAATTACACAATAAAGATGAATTTTAATTAAAATTGCAGATAATTATAGGTTTATATTTAATATGAAAAAGCCTCAATGCCAGCGGCCGATGTTAATCTGTTGATTCAAACTGATTTTGTGTTTGCTAATTTTTCAAAAATAGTGTGATAAGCACTTAAAAGACTTCAAGTTCATTTTCATGATGAAAAATTTTAGCATCCCCTGGTATAAAAGAGGCACTAAAGAACAAAAACAAAATTTAAAAAGCCACAATCAGCACAATTCTAATTTTATTAGCTGGTACTTTTGACTTGGAGTATCAAGAAAACCAAACTGTGTCACAGCAATCTATAGATCTATATAAGCACGAGTCCATTCACAAATTCCCTTTTACTTCAGTGGTGCTGAACAAGTAAAGACATGAGGAAGAAAATGAAAATGAGATGAAAAGAAACCTATGTCATTTTGAAATTTTATAGTACTCACTTTGTCTGCATCAGACTCATAGACCAGATGCTTGGCCTCAGCTTCAGCATGGTCGTAGTCACTGGGTAGTATCCAGTCTCTGGTCTCCTCCTTATCCATCTTCCCATCCTTGTTTTTGTCTCTGAATTCAGTAAACTGCTCCCTCTCAGTCTTCACCCACTCAGGCTCAGAGGCATCTCCCTCCTGGTTGTACATATCACCTAGAGCACAAAAAGACACATGGAGAATGAGTGCTTATAATGCAACATATCTCATAAAAATAATACTTAAGTATCTGCAGCAGCAGATTAGCAAATACAAACAAGGATTCTGAATCCTCATTGTACAAACTAATAATGATGCTGGCTGGCACGCTGTCAGAACTCACCTATGTATTCATCCAGGTCAATTAAACCATCTCCATTCTTGTCAATGTCTTCCATGGTTTCCTAGAAATAAGAAAATAAAAGACAGAGTAGTAAGAAACAATAGGAAAGATATGCTGTTAGTGTCAGTATGTAACACCTGTGTGAATCTGTCACTCACCAGCACTACAATGTCTTTCATGTGGTCATACTCCTCAGGGTGGAGGAAGGCTGTGAACTCTTCCTTGTTAGCTTTCATGTCATTGTCCTGGTCAGCCATTTTGAATCTCCTCTCATCACGAGCCATCATCTGCCTGTAGCTGAAGCCATCATCGGGGTCAGGGTCATCTGCAAGTCACAGGTCACAACTTTTTTTAGTGTGTGTCCAAGAGTGGCAAAGTAATTGCGTGTATGCAGGAAAAGCTAATGTATGAAATGCAAACTGTCTGCCACTGTACCCAGAATGTATCCATATGTGGCGTTCTTGTATTCCTCCCAGGACACCACTCCATCCCCATTGAGGTCATGACTCTTCCACTGTCGATCCACATCATCATAGATCCACCTCTTTTGTGCGTGCTTGATCCACTTCTTCATTTCTTCAGCAGTCACATAGCCATCTTTATCCTCATCTATACGCTCAACCAACATGCTGGAAAGAAATGGAAGAAAATTTATCAGTCACTACAGCCATGAATATATTGTAGGTGCAAATGAAAAAATTGTACAAATAAAAGTCAAAAGGATTAAAAGGGTAATTTTTTCTAATGATTCTTGCTCAAAGAGCTTGATATGACTGAAAAGCAGACGACAGTGTTGTTACCCAAGTCTCTCCTTGCTCTCCTCTGGCGTGAGCTGGTCGAAGGTCTTGGCCTCTTCCTGTCCCAGAAAGGCTTCATGGTCGTAGTCAAAGTTCTCTGTATCATCGTGCTCTCGATTGCTGAGAGGTTCATCGTGGTGAACGCGGTCCTTCTTCTCTGTGGGTTTGCTTGTGGCGTAAACCACACAGAGAGCAAAGCACATGATGAGTGGCCGCAGCTCCATCCTGCGTATGTATGTGGACCGTCTAAATCAGGGATTTAACAAACAGTCACCAAAAAGCTGTTGTCATTCTCACCTTCTGTTTATCACGATTACTTAAGTTTACATTGCACGTTTTCATGATGACATACAGTTACAATCTGTCCATACTAATCACATCTTTTGATCCGGACTTGCCAGGTTCCAAGTGTATGATTCACAGGACAGCCAAATACCCGAGTGATTGCTAATCTTTTCCAGCTGATGAAGTCATTTCTTCTTCTTCTGCTTTTTTAGCAGTTGATATCCCACACAATGTTATTACCATCTTCTTAATAGTTCTCATTCACACACAACACTGCAAGAAGTATTCAACTGATAACTTTGAATTTAAGTTATTTGAAGTTATTGGTATTACATTTATCAAAGGCTAATGCTGTATGTAACAAAAAAAATCTTATACAAATGTTATAACAGTCAGGCTGCATTTAAAATATTTTACAGAAGAGTTGTGAATTTCAGCTTAATTGTATTTTAAAGGAGGAATCAGAATCGGAATAATTTATTAATCCCAGGGGAAAACTGCACACACCATTTAAAACCAATAAGAACATCTTGAGCCAGTGATTCTCACACTTTTTTCTTGGCTTGCCCCATTTCAGAAGCCGGGGGAAGAAAACAAAACACACACACGTCCCATCACTAACAATAACTAACGATATAAAAGGACCCACACTGAATTTTACTTAAATAAAGGTGCACATTATCAGAACAACAGCATAAACAAATGTTTGCTTGTTTCTTTTTTGTATAAAAATTGTCTATTTGTCTGAGTTTCACTTAATATTTTTCAGCTGGTTGTCCCATAGTTTGAGAACCACTGCTTCAGAAAGAATCCCTGCTGATGAACTTCATCACTGTTACAAACCAAAATGTTGAATCATTCAATCTAAAACATTACAAACTTGATAATCTACAAGATGAATTATACTGGTGCTGGTGCTGCATCTTTGCAATACTGTATCGATACAGGCATACCAAATATCGATATCCTATTATAAAAACTGCAATACCAATTGAACTTTTTATTAGATAGATAGATAAAACTTTATTGGGAAATTAAAAACTCCAGCAGCAGTGTAGCACCATAAAAAACACCATTAAATATAAATTATATAAGTCCTACACTATATAAATATAAAAAGAAGAATGTAAGCATAATTATACATTAGCAGGCATATTATGGTCTTGCTGTAATATACATTAATAGACTCAGTTGGGTTTTTTCTCAGTTCACCTACACAATCTACATATATTTTCAATTCTTCAGTTGCTGAAGGGGCTGCATAACTTTTGTTTTACAAGCTACACCGTTCAAAATACATGTAACTGTACAGTACACCACACGTTTGCATATTTAAGTTAGACTAGACTGGAACACAAACTTTTTTTTGTCATTTATGACAGGTTTTAGTTACAGTGTTCTGGTCAGTCTGTCTGCTTGATCATCCCATTATGCAGCAATAAAAATGACTAATGTGAGGGTATCAGACTGAGAACTTTCTCTTATTAGATACAACAGATACTGATAAAGTTTACCTCCGTGGACATAATCAGCAGTTGAAAAAAGGTGGTATATTGCAATTTACTGTGGCATATTTTATTGCAATAGTGGTTTGCGCATTTGCCTTTGAAGTGAAAGGTCCCTGGTTCGATTCCAGGTGGGGACACAAGCCCCTCTCACTATGGAGGGTTGCGTCAGGAAGGGCATCCAGCGTAAAACCTCTGCCAAATTACCAATGCGGATTAATCCGCTGTGGCAACCCTTTGGTGGA
>VUQH01024719.1:5022-26794 GCA_015106775.1 Etroplus canarensis
AATACAGCAAAGAATTGAAATTTGGCGGCTCTCCCCTTCAAGATCATCCCCTTTTGCACCTCTGGATGCTTCTAAGGTTGCTGATCCTGCTACAGCAAGTTGCCAGTACCACAGGCACAAGTGCACCCCCATACCATTAGAGACACAGGTTTTTAAAATGAGTGCTGATAATAAGCCAGATGGTCCCTCTCCTCTTTAATCTGGAGTATATGGCGTCCATGATTTCCTAAAAGAATGTCAAAATCTGATTTGTCTGACTGCAGAACAATTTTCAACTTTATGTCAGTCTATTTTAAATGAGCTTTGGCCCAGAGAAGATGGCGGCGTTTCTGCATCATGTTCACATATGGCTTCTTCTTTGCAATGCTAGAGCTTTAACCTGCATTTGTGGATGACATGACAAACTGTTTACAAACAGTGATTTAAAGTATTCTGATTTCTGGAAGTGTTCCTGAGCCCATGCTGTGATTTCATGGAAGAATCATGCCTGTTTGCAATGCAGTGCCACCTGAGGGTCCAAAGCTTACCAGCATGCAATACTGGTTTTTGGCCATGTCCATTGTGTACAGAGATGTCTCCAGATTTTCAGAATCTTTTGACCATATTATGTACTCTTGACTAAATTTTACATTGAGGAACATTATACTGAAATTGTTCTACCATATTTAGAGGCAGTTTCCCACAGATTGCTGAACCTCTGCCCAGCTTTGCTTGTGAGAGACCGTGCCTCTCTAAGGTGCTCTTTTTATTTCCAATCACATTACTGGCCTGTTGCCAGTTAACTTAGTTAGTTCCTCCAGCTGTTTCTTTTTAGTACCATTTTTTTTTGCCAATATATTTATTGTCTTTTTCAAAATTATTTCACAAACACATAACATATACACATACATACACATACACAGACTGCATACCCTTGCATCATAAAAAAAGAAAATTAAATAAATAAATAAATAAAAACAAATTAAGAAAAAAAAACTTAAATAAATAAAAATAAGAAATAATTTAATAAAAAATAATTTAAAAATATATTAAAAGAAGGGCTTTTTAGTACCATTTACTTCTGTTGCTCTTGTGAGCTAGAATTTTTCACTAAATAAAAAAATGTCTCACTTTCAGTATTTGATATTTTTTCTTTGTTCTTTTGTGAATGAAATATTGCTGATGATCACTGGTAATGATCATCCACCTATCCCCATCCCAAACCCCTTACTCCGTGTGCCTCATTTTTAGATGAATTTTGCTAAAGACATTCAGGTTATTCATCAAACTGGTACACCAGCCTGAAACACAACATGCCCGCCATGTTAGGGAAACCTAGCCTATAATCAGTGAAGTGCTTTAGTCCCCTTCATGCATATTAATTTAGGGCAGGATCCAACACATGTTGGGAGGAGTTATGAAAAGCATGGAGATTTCTTTTTTCCTCCTGCAATATTCAGTGTTTATTTTTTTTATTATAAAAACAATCATGAAAGAACCATATGATAAGTAAGAAGTCAGCTGCCTAAATCATCATGGGTCAGTTTCAAGTGTGTCTTGTACTTTTGCTTATATTGTCACAATTGTCTCTGCTCATTAAAAGCAATGAATTCATTAAAATATGAAGAATCCAACATGGGGGTAATCCTGGTTTGGTGAACTGTGAGTCATCAGCCAGGGAATCTACAGCATAGAAGGAAAAGACTATTAGAAATGTCTTGTAGCCTTAGTGACATTAAATATAAGCAGTTAAAGCAGCTACAGTTAAGAGTAGTTGGCACACAGTAAATCTACATACAGAGATCCTAGAGAAACAGATCTTATTCCCAAAAGAGGTCAGCTTCAAGAAAAGTCCAAATTTTCCTTTAGCATCACATTATGGAAGACTGTAATTATTTGAAGAGTTATACATTTTTCTTCTTGAGGTTTGGGCTAGGTCAATATTGAGTTTACCAGCTCAAATAAAAGTTCAGCTCGACACTTTACTGTAGCATCTATTTTATTTAAAATCCAGTATGCTGAAGCACAAAGCATGAAGAGTACACATCGTATTAGGCTGACTATTACATGTAACAGGATTTATTAGAGGTGCCTGCCCTTGCATGTTTGATATTCTTAAAGTATGGATAGACAAAAAAATCACGTGTTGGGTCAGACGCTTCACTCTTAATGCACTTTTCATTACACTAAACATTGCTATGTAAAGCATATAAAGCTGCATTTGAGATTCTTTTATAGGTATTTTATTCATTTTGTATTACCCCTTCACAATAACCACACTTATCTAAAAAAAGAAATAAAAATATCACATTGTTGGAACGTTTGAGCTTCATGCAACCTTTTCTATCTCAATAAGATACCCATGTTATGTTATACACACAAAATTCAAAAAAGGTCCAGATTAAAAGAAAAAATATCTCTATTTGTCAGCTGAAATCACCGGTTCATCATCAGTGTTGATATCATAGACTTCACTGAACCTGTTATGGCACACCAATCAAGCAACTTATCAAAACCACCTGCCTAATATTGGATGGTCCCCCTTGCGGTGCAAAATCAGCTATGACCCATCGGGGCATGGACACTGGACTTTGGGGAATTTCTTTTGAGTCATGACAATTGCATGCTGGTAGTGGACCTTTTGGCTCCTTGTTGCAGGGCCTCTTTGGATCATGCGTGTTCTGTTTCACTCTGCATATACTGGATGGGACTGGGATCTGGTGAGTTCGATGGCCAGGTAAATGCCTTGCCTCGTGTTGTGTTCCTCTAGCTGGTTGTGAGCCGTTTTTATGATCTGGTATTTAACTTTTATGGGAGCCCGCTGCCCTCGAGAGTTTTAGTTGTTCTGGAACTAACATCCACATGCGTGCCAAGACCCATTTTTTACTAGCAGAACATTGGATTGTAACAAGATAATGAATGTTAACCACTTGGTCTGGTAAATGTTGTGGCTCATGGGTGTACTTTCTCTCACAGTCTGTCTGTCAATCAATTTTTTCCTTAAGTCTGTGAAAAACTGGAGGTTGCCTCCTATTTTATCAGCACATCTGAGGGTGAACATGTGTGAGCTGAGAATGAGTTAGCCTATGCTGTCACTATGATTTAGAAGGTGTGTAAGTGAGGAATAGGTGACTAAAATATGACTAGGCCACTTGGTGCCACCCCACCACTTCCACTGAACTATAGTACCGTAAACCTTGCAATACCCAACACCGCTGAATGAGAGTATGGATATGATCACCAGTAGGTACTAAACTTAGTATAGTTGAGTGCCTTACTAAAGCACAAGTTAAATGTAATTTTACTTATGTTCTGTTATGTTATGCTTTCTGCTTCTACTCTACTATATTTTGAACACAAATATGGTACTTTGTAGTCGATACTAATTGTTTGAAAGTTTTAGTTACTCATTATTTTTCAGACAAATGGTATTTTTAAAGCTCAAGCTACCCAGCATTATGAATATAATTAAAATCATCAACAGCCGCAGCATCAAAGTACTATACACAGCAATAAAATCAATAATTATGATCCAATAATATACTGTATATGATTCTGAAAAATGCCATTTTAAATGATAAGCGTGATCACTTTAGGTAATTTAAAAATAGTTTGATAATAAACTTTTGATAATAAAAAACTAAACTTATAACTGTTACTTAAATAAAAAGTCTAAATAAACTTTCCCTACCTTTCAAAGCAATGATCCAACAAAGAATTATGTTTAAACCCCACTTTTCATATAATAAATCTGTAAAGATTAATTTATAAATGGACTGGTACTTCCATAGCGCTTTTCTACCCTAAATGAGCACTCAAAGCGCTTTTTACTACAAGCCTCATTCACCCATTCACACACACATCCTTACATTAATTCTATGCCTTAAGCCCATTTTGACTGTCACACACAGATTCACACTCCAATGGATGCATGGATGGGGTTCGGTGTCTTGCCCAAGGACACGCTGGCATGTAGACTGGAGAAGTCAGGGATTGAACCATCAACCTTCGTGCTGAAAGATGACCCGTTCTCCCTCCTGAGCCACACATTTGTGGTGAGTCTATGTAGAGCTGACGACACAGCCTACGCACGTCGGGATTCAAACCTTTGTGTAGTGGGCGTTGACTTGACATGTAGTTACATTTCTATAGAGGTGCACATTAGGTTACACCGTAGGTGTAGGGTTTCAGTAGAGTCTGCGGTTATGACATACCTATGACGTCAATTCAACGCAGTTATTAGTGAAAGGACTGTACGAGCCTGAAAATATTGCCAGTGTTTTCTAAACTATCACGATTTTATTCCGTGCCTGGTTCTTGGTCCCTCTTGGGCCACCACATTTGAAAAATCCTGGAAATGCCTCTGGAAGATTTATGACTTGATGCTGATTTAGGATGAAATTAATATTAAATTTATGTCATTTTGTACTGCAAGAACAAAGGCAAGATTAAATTCTTACTATAGATGGCTCCCACGTTTATAAGTGGTGGGCATATGAAGGAAAAAAGTTATTTATGACGTGCATGTACAAGAAAGTTAACACTGGGTTTTTAATCTGCATGACACAAACTCAGTTTGAGTTCTATTTTGTTATGAGAATTTGTCACCAAATATTTCACTTCATGGTTTTTGGCAACAAATACACTACTGAAATTTGCTCACTTGTTACCTAGCAAATGAAAACTCATAACTCATAACATTTGAGTGGAGCGGGTTTTTATCGTCTAGTTACTGTTGAAAAACAGTGTCCGAGTTGAACAGACAGTCTTAACCTTCCCTAAACATCGGGTGGACACATTTTTTAAATGTTGCTTCTACATTGCTGTTAGACTTTCTAGCAAGAGAAAGTCTGTGTTCAAAAATTGCTTTCTAAGTTCCCTTTATCAGTTAGAACAAAGTCAGTTGAACAGAAAATTCTCAGTAGAAAGATTGAGAAGGAAAAAAGAAAGCATGCACTAGGAAAGTGTCTCAATCTTTGACCTCAACCTCTGTATCACATTACTGATCCTGCTGAGCTACTTTACTCACTTTAAGCTGTGGCATCCCTTGGCTTATAACGCTGACATCAGTAACAAAGTGGAAAAGATTCTTACAGTCCATTGCATTAAGTTCACCATGCAACAAATGAGATGGAATTTAGATGTGCATAACCGTGAATAGCTGAAAAATGTTGGTTATTTTATTTTTAAAGATAGGCTGCTGTAAAAGTAGTCTGTGTACACGGAGAAAACATTGTGTAGACGTCTGTTCACAACTGTGCACTAACCAAATTTTTCGCCATTGTTTAAAAGAAAGAAAGCAATGTTGCAATAATCTGATCTACATTTCTTACTTTCTAAGAGCCAGTCTGACTCGACCTCTTTTCCATATTGAAACATCCTATTTTCTACACCTCAGTTTTCGCTGTTGTACAGCAACCACTTTTGAGCCAGTAGGCAATGTCATAGTTTAAACCATGGTTGCTGGGTATTTATGTTGATTAGCTGTTAGTACACTTAGTAACAAGTAAATGTAACAAGTGTTAGTAAGTTAAGATGAGCACATTTCCAAGAAAAGGACTAATTTAGTAACTTACTGATCAGCTGTATTTACAGCAGTTTCACAATGCTTATGTGACAGAACAGCAACCTCTGAATTACTTGTGAAATGTTTCACAATTTTCAAGTGACATGTCTCTGTCTCTTCATAAAGTGTAGGCACTGCGAAGTATCATAAACCAGGCGCACATGCACTTGCGTTGCACTTGTTCACCTCGTGGCCATACATCTGTGGTCTGCCAGTCTCATTTTAGCAGCACGTGTGCACAAACATGCACACACACACACAATCTGTCTGCTCACTGGCTGCTGTCATCTGCTGGCACGAACACACACCAGTCCGTGCCCTCTGGGGGGGCCTGGAGGATTGTGGGTGGTAGGGCAGGTTTTCTGGAAGGCCTTCAACTCTTCACCCTGCACACTGGGCTGTCTGTCTGAGCCTCTTTTCTTGTCAACTCAAGGACTCCTCTATCAAGTGTCTGTGACTATCGCTGTCTGTCTACAGATAGCTAACAGATGTCTATGTCAGAGTTGAGTGAGTGACATGGCATCACGTTGAGGGTGGATAGGATTATGCAGCATGTAAAAGGATTACAAGTGAAATGCTAGCTGTTGTCTGCTGCTGTTGACGGGGGAAAAAACACAGTAGTCACCTCGGATTATTGGTAATGTCAGGAGCATTTCACTGCTTTTGAGTCAAATCTACATTGACAGCCTTGTAGGAATGACTATGCATTTCTAAAATGCAAGGCTAATGGGTTTTAAAGGGATTCCTGAAGCCCTACAGGTATATATAAACCTTTAAGGTTCAAAAAAATATTCTCTTACACCCACTGCTTTTTTAGCTCTGCATATACATGCAAGATTTACAGAGAGATCCCCAATGTGTATGGGCGTTTTCCCAGTTGTATGAAGCAAACCTACTGTATCACTTTCAGCATATCTCATACTGCTGCTCTGATTGGGGATTCTTGTGGTAACAAAGAGAGATGACACTTAAAGAAATCTAAATAAAAATAAGTGCCAGAAATTCCATAATGAAAAGATGTTGGTTGTCTAACCTCCACTGCCAAAGAGCCAATCGAAAATGTTCCACTCAGGTTATTGTACTGTCCAAGCTTAAAGAAGAGGTTCATAATGGTGGTGGCAGGCATATTCTCATTGCAAAAATTTGATAAGTGTATGTACCTGCACCTACTTCCCATGGGGTCACCACATTGGATTACCAATGTGAATTAATCCAATGTGGTGACCCCATGGGAAGTATGTACCTGCACCTACTTCCCATGGGGTCACCACATTGGATTAATTCACATTGGTAATTTGGCAGAAGTTTTACATCGGATGCCCTTCCTGACACAACCCTTCATGGTGAGAGAGGTTTGTGTCTTCACCTAGAATCAAACCAGGGACTTTTTGCTCATGAGGCAAATGTGTAAACCACTACACTACATTTACAGTTTGCTTATCGCTTTTCTTGGCTTACTTGTAAATGAGCATGGGTTGGCTCTAGGTCAGTGGTTCGCAAACTGTGGGGCGGGCTGCACTGGTGTTGTGCGAAAAGGTAATAAATGTTAAGTGAAAATGAGGTGAATATATATAGTTTTAAAATAAAAAAGAAACAAGCACACGCTTGCTGATGCCATTGCACTGATAACATTTGAACAAAATTCAAAGTGGATAATTTTTTATTGTTAGTAATTGATAAAATTTTGGGGTGTGGGACATACAATTTTGTGAGGTGTGGGGCACTTGCTTTTTTCGGTTTCTGAACTGGGGTACGCCCAAAAAAAGTTTGAGAACCTCTGCTCTAGTGGGACTTCTTAGTATTTTTCATGAAAAAGTAAAATGGCTCACTTAATGCATTCTATTTAAAATATTGCACATTAGCTGAGAGACAAGGGGAAGAAAAGCATAGACATGATGACAGATTTCCAAAGTCTGGAAAGCTTATTTTTACATATAGGAATAGATGTAAATCTGGTGTTTCAGTGGAGAGAGATTTTCTTGATTTTCTTGCAGGTTTTTTTGTATGGTTAAGAAAATACATGCTCTCATGAAATGTTAAAAACTCACGGCAGATGTGATTGTGAAATATTATCAACACAAAACTGGCTTATTTACCATTGAAAAACAGTTTTCAGTAAAAATTGTATTTGCTCATATTGCATTCACTGAATACTTATGTAATGCGTAATTTCCAGGTTTTCTGTGTTATCAGTCTCTACAAAACTGTAGATAATGGCTAAAATGTAAAAACTAAATGTCATGTCGTTGTTATCTCTTATGAAGAAGCTTTTCTTTTCCTGATTTTGACATTAATGCTTTATTATTATTGTGTTGATAATCTTCATGAAACCTATAATTATGTTTTGAATGGATCTTCTCTCTGCTGGGGAAATCACTTAAATCTCAAAGGCTTTTTGTTTAATTTACGAGAGATGGGATTTTAATTCCACTGGCTAATGAAAACTAATGAAAACTTACATTTAGATTTCAGTCATAGATCAGCATATCAATAGCGCTGATGCAAGGCATTTTAATTCATTAACCAGCCTAGGATGAGGATTCTTTATTAAATATTACTCTCAGACTTTTAAGCACATACTGGTGGTGCCATTGTTTTCATTGCAGACGTTCAGTTCAAGCTTGTACACAATAAAACTTGCCATGAATGTGAAGAGAATGTAAGAACACATCTTAAGGAGTTTTGATGGACATGTTTGTGGTTGCAAGGTGTGAACTTTCAAGTCACAGCATTACCCTCTAACCACAATTCCAACCTTTAAAGAAGCGCATTTCAAAGGAACAATAATCTTCAACAACAAGTGTAATTTATGGGTCAGTGTAGCCAAGTCACGGTAGATTAATTCAGAGACTTGATGCAGGGCATTGCCAGTGAGTTGAATGAGATGTTGAATGGACTCCCCTCGCTTGGTGCAGGGGGAAGTGAATTCTAATTCAGCCATAGTGCTGCACAGCTTACTAATATACCATTCAGAGTGTAGGATTGAGGCCATGTACGGTGAGCAGTGAATAAAGACCAGGATCAAGGCCAAACCAGATTCGAACGTTTCAACCTTGAGGTTTCAAAGTCTCCACGTGTACTGACTGAGAATAATAACTCACCTATATACATTATGTGCATGTAGGTTCCCATTGTTACAAGTTCTCTCATGGTTAGTGCTGCAAATACCCCTACTGGTTTAACTGAACATATTGTGATTGGCCTTGTTGATCAAATACTTTGGAATCCTCATACGCTGAATCATTAAAAGCTTATTTCACAGGCTAGACTTTAGATGCTTTTTTTTAAAAAAAAAAGTTGGAAATGTACAAAAGTTATTCCCATAGGATGCAAGAACATTTTGAGGGGAATTGCTGCTCTTATTAGAACCTTATTAGAATGACTGTCTGGACTTGAACCAGTAGCACTGCTGTTATGCCATAAACATCTTAAATCACTAGATGTCAAGATGCCCAAAAAAACTTATATCCTAGTGACAAAAACTTGGATCTGAACACTGGGTACTACAGATTTCCGTATGCCAAAACAACAGTAACACCCTTCAGGTACAGGAACTGGAAAAACTCAAATTGTTTACAATGTCCACTAGTGTCCACCAGTCATATGCCAAAGTGTATTTTGGCGGTGACCTGAACCCCAAGTAGTTCTTGATGACAGGCCAATGCTTTACATGGCACCTCCACCATTGTTGGTATGTGAGTTAATGGGTGAATGAGAAGAGTAATGTAAAGCATTTTGCGGAACAGCTCAGGTTAAAAGGAGCTGTATGTTGACTGTTTGCCATTTGCTATTATGACCTCCGCCATCTATGTTTGTTTGTGTGCAAAATAACTCAAAAATGTATGAATGGATTTGGCTGAAATTTTTTTTAGTGGATTTGGCATCATAAAAGGAAGAGGTGATTAAATTTTGGGAAGAATCAGTTGATCGGATCATGACTTTATAATTTAAATGCGAATCCTGAAGTGACGCGCATGTGCAAAAGAAAGTACGACATCACGGCATTTGCGTGTGCTTGGCGGAGGTCTGCGCTCTCTGAGTGCTTTTCTAGTTCTTATTGTTTTTGAGAGTAATTTTCCACTCATATTGTGTATGAATAATCAAAAAAAATTTGTGAATGCCCTCTTAATTTTATGAAAAAATATGTGTTTTTGAAGTTGTTATCATACAAAAAATATGTTCGATGAAAGTAAATATTTATTTAAGAAAATTTTGATTATTGATGTAAATCCACAAACTTCACATCAATTTTCTGCCAACATTTAATTTGTAATAAGGTATTAGGTTGTAACCTTTACTCGTTGCATGGAAAAAGTCTTTGATTAGCAGTGACCCTGCAAGTCAGGTAAGGCAGTTATATATGGGAAGCAGCTTTTAACATGACATGTAAATATTTAGAGTATAAGATAAAGCATAAAATCTACTTAAATACTTTCCATAACTGGAGTTCAGCTGGATACATTAAAAATTTACCATATTGTGCTCATATTGTTTTGCACCTTTAATGTGGACAAAAGTATTGGGCCATCAACACATTACACCTACCGGAATTATTATGACATCCCATTCTAAATCCACTGACATTAACATGGGTTACCCCCCCCAACACACACACACACACACACACACACACACACACGCACAATGCAGTCAAACAGGTAATGTTCTCCTGGCGTTCACAAAACCCATCATCCATCAGACTGCCAAATATAAAAACATCATTTGTTTCTCCACGCAACACATTTCCACTACTCAAGAGTCCAGTGGTTTAGCCATCAGATGGAGTGGTGTAAAGCTCACCATCCAATGCTTGGCATTGTGCTTGGTGATGTATGCAGCTGCTCAGCCTTGGAAACCCATGACACGAAACTTATAGTGTATAGTTTTTGTGCTGATGTTAATGCCAGAAGAGGTTTGGAACTCTGCAGTTATTGAGTGTGGGTGATTTTTTTTATGCACTATGCGCTTCAGCACTCGACAACCCTACTCTATTATGCTATTCTGCTTCATGGCGGAGTTGCTAAATGTTTTCTCTTTGCAACAATACAAACACTTTGCAAGAAATTTCACAAACTGACCTGTGAAGATGGCTTCCTATTACAGTAATATGCTTGAATTCACTATGTTCTTCTGAATGACCCATTCTTTCACAAATGTTTGTAAAGGCAGGCTGTAAGGTCAAGAGCCTGACTTTATACACTTGTGACAATGGGACTGAATGAAATGCCTGAATTCAAAGATTAAGAGATATGGCCCAATACTTTATTTCATACAGTGTATGTAGTATTAGTGTTATCTGTGTGTCTAGCCTTCTCTCTAATCTCAAACATTTTTACATCTCAGCCACATTTCCACATCCTAGTAGTGTGAAACAGCAGTGGTAAAGAATTGCCATGCCATGCATTCATGATGCATGTTTGCACAGAATATTTTTTGTAGTAAAGCCTGGAGCATATTCCTTCACCTCCTTGCCAGTACCTCGTCACAACATTTTTCTTTGTACTTTGATTCTAGACTCAAATTTATCAGTAATAACCATGCCCTCATGTGCTGGCTGATTTCAATACAGAATCCACGTGTGGTTGTGTGTAAACATGTCCTATATTTTTTTTAAACCGTTCACAGGTTGGAGCAAAAATACATCAACATATTATACTTGACAGTGATATCTCATAAAAAAATGTGTATTTTTTCTAACACGTGTGACATTTGTTTGGCATTTGAAGCCGCCTCCACATCCTTCTCATGCAGGACGTACAAGAATCAGATCAGCAATTTATGGATTTAAATCCCAGGATCAGAGTGTTCCTCTTAAAATACCCTTGAATTGAATTCTCGATGACATTTACATCTGGCGATTGCTATTTTAGATAGGCGCAGCAACTAGCACATTATTTAGATGTCATTTGGATAGTGGGTAGCATTTCAACTGAAATTTCCCATCGCCTCTCTTGATAGAGTTGAGAAAATATGAGCTTCTCTAAAGCTGCCTGGCAGAGTGACATTTCCATTACGGGTAGTGTTGTGACAGTGGGGAGTTGGGTGCAAATGAGAGTGCACATATGTGAGAGTTGATCGTGTGGATTTGGACAGTGTTCAGATAAAGTGAGCTTGTATGTGCAAATGTGGATGTGTTTGCATGTTGTTGCAGATGTTTGTGCGTTAGTACAGTACATGTCTTTTTTCTATGTTTACTTGTCAGCGTCATAACAAATTATTGGAAACATGAAAGAGGCTATTCTGTATTCATGTGCGCATGCGTGTCAAACAAAGTGAAAGTCCATTCTCTGAATGACAGAGCAAACTGCCTTTCTTGTTTACTGAATGAAAAATTTCACATCCATTCATTTATTTCTTGAATGGCTAACTGTTTTATAGATGTTCTTTTTATATTACTAATTTATTTTGCCAATTATGCTTTCAGAGGAAACACTGGGGGTGGGTGGTACTGTAGGTGTTAGGTGGTTAGGTTTAGACTGTAAAACCCTGTTGAATACAGTTGAAAGATGTACAAAGAACAAAGCGAATATAATGGATTTTTGTACTAGACAAGAATGAAGTAATAATGGGATGATATTTGGGTTCTGCTTTTAATGGTGAATTTTTTAAGCATAAACAGCCTGAGGTACTTTGGGCTGCTCCCTTTGCTGATAAATCCACAGACATGATTTGGCACATATTTCACACCAGATTCCCTTTATGATGTAACCTTCTCATTTATCTGGGCTTGGGACTAGCACTAGGAGTAAACATGTGTGTGTTTCTGCAAAGTTGCAAACCAGCAACTTCACATGTCAGGCAAATGTGGCTACACTATAATCAACAAATTGTGAAGTCCAGAAAAAACAAGTTTTTTGGTACTTTATAAGGTACAAATCAATCCTAATGGATGTGTATGTATGAATGAAATGCTGTTCTGATATGAAATTTACAGCAGTTTTCATAATTTAGTTGTTTCCTGGCCTGTGGAGTGGAAGTAGTGATGGAGGATGAGTTTAACCCTAAAACACCAATGCACATAACATAATCACTAACGTTGGGTGTATTTTATCCAGTATAATACCCCCCACCCCCACCCCAAAAAATACTTCTCATCAAAATATATTAAAGCACAATACATGACAAATTGAAGTATTTTTCTCTCATTTCCAGCTATAGGACGCCTCATAAAACAAAAAAGGTACCATGGGGAGACCCTATAAAAAGGCTCTAAATTTTGTGAGAAATTAGTCAGTCAGTGAACAACCTGGAGCTACTCAAGGACCTGTGCAACTCCAACAGCAGCAACACAGTGAAAATTATATAACCAGGACCATGGGTGAAAATCACCTGACATTAGTGTTCTAGAGTTAAACATCTGGGTACAATCATCCAAAGCAAGAGAGCAGTGAAGAAGAGAGTGGAGGCTGGGTGACATGAGTGGAGATGAGTGTCAGGGGTGCTTTGCAAAAGAAGGACAGCAATAAGCACCAAAAGGGATGTTTGCAAGATGACAGTGAGACCTGACATATGGTTTGGAGACGGCAGCACTGACAAAAAAAAGGAGGCAGAGCTGGAGGTAGCAGAAGTGAGGATGCTGAAAGTTTCTCTGAGAGTGACCATAATGGACAGGATTGGAAATGAGTACATAAGAGGGACAGCTCAGGTTGAGCAGTTCGAAGACAAAGCCAGAGAAGCAAGGTTGACATGGTTTGGACGTGTTCAGAGGAGGGATAGTGGATATACTGGGCAAAGGATGTTGAAGATGGAGCTGCCAGGCAGGAGGAAAAGGGAAAAACCACAGAGAAGGTTTAAGGATGTAGTGAAGGAGGACATGCAGAGGGTTGCAGTGACTGAAGAGGATGGAGGAAGATGATCCACTGTCGCGATCCCTAAAGAAAGCAGCCAAAAAAAAAAAACTGTTTCCGGGCCTGTAGTCTGTACCAGTCGGAGAGGAAAGGACCCAGATGCAGCACACTAAAAGCAGGTTAAAGTTCAAAATCCAAATCTTGAGTCAACATTTTAAAGTCATGCACCAGTTGGCAGTCAGCAGAACAAAGCAACTAGTTGAGAAGCAGGTTAAAGTTGAAATCCAGAATTTAAGCAGAAACTCATAGACAAGAAGAACTGAAATGTGCAAAACCGTAACAGGAAATAAAAACAGAAAACACTATAAAATAGCTGAAAAGTCTGGCTACTGAGAACACAATGACATTCTTTCCTGGAACAAAGGGAAACTAGACAGCATATGTACTGAGAAGGCTGATTGGATAATTAAACATACTGATCCAGGGTAGAGCAAGTCATCACAAGAGACAGCACATGAAACAGACTGGAAGCAAAATGAGTTAAATGACCCAGAAGGATCTGCATGGCAACCATAATAAAAGCTGGTCAAACTCTTTAAATACTAATGAACTGTGTTTCATTGTTAGTTATTAACTGCTTTACCAGAGGATGTGCTTCTCTCTTTTGTTTTTTTTTCCGAAGGCATGGCAAGGATTTTACACTGGATGCCCTTCCTGACATAACCCTTCATGTTGGGACAGGCTTGTGCCTCCACCTGGAAGTGAACCAGGGAGCTCTTACTTGGAAGGCAAATGTGTAAACCACTTAACTATGAAGACACTGATAATTGAATCAAAATATCATCCCACAATGCAAAGCACCGTCTGACTGTTTTTGAAAACAAGCCCTCACCTTTATTGATGATATATGAAATAACAGAGAGCATCATGTAAATACACCAGATAGCCTGCATAAAACATGGGAAGACCATGTGAGGCAAAGTGTCTAAGATGTCCTCCTTGCTGTCCGCTTTCAGGACATAGTAGCTTCAATACATAGGAACCACATCAACAACATCTGAGATCAAAGAAAAATGATTATGAAAAGACTACAGAACATTTTTCTGACTATTTGATTGCAATATGATCTTGTGTGTTTACATCAAAAGAAAGCCACATGTGAGATAGAACACAGGGCAAAACTAAGTAATGGGTAGCGCTTAAGATTTTGAAAATTAACAGAAAAACACTGGAAATACAAAGTTAAATCACACATTCCAGTCTTCTCATTTTTTGAAATTTCAAATCCAAGTCAGACCAGCTCTAAATCTCTGAGCTGCTCTCACGTACATCACTAACTATGACCAATAAACCAAAATTCATCATGGTTATGGTGTTGCACAGTGTTGATGACAATACATTACAGAGGGACTGCAGCATGTCATGAGCAGTGCTTACACACCCTGCGTACAGGAGACTGATTCTATCACAAACATCAGGTTTTCAGATGAAACCATTGGTTTCACAGCAGTTTCTAAATCCAGCAGATGATGGACGAGTACCCAGAGGATCAACCCAATAAATTAGCGGAACGGCAGCCTAATCATGTTAGCAACACCCACAGACATCTGGTAAACACTTCAGCTGGAACCATGCAAATGAACTCTGGCATAATGGTCGCCCAATTATGGATTTGAATGATAGGGTGTGCAGAGGCGATGGTTGATATGTTTGTGACTGAGTATCTATGTTTTTGTTTTAATAAAAAATATTGTATACAATGCTTGTGTAGTTTTACCTATGTACATTCTGATTACCTACACACTGTACTTACTGTAAGTGTATTGAGTGCTTGCATGTAGACCAAGGAAGTGTTTGTGTGTTTTTGTCCATTTTCATTTGTGCTCCATTTTCGTGTGTGTAAGGCTCAGTCTGATTTCATATCCAAATATATTGCATTCCTTCATGCATGTATGTTTTTAAAAATTTGAATGGTTACATATGCGTGTCCAAATATTTATTTTTTCCGGATATGTTCAGAGAGGACCTTTTGTGCATTTTTGTATGTGTGAGCACATGTGCTCTCCCCTGCAGAGTTCCTCATCTGTGCGTGACAGTGTGACGAATTTACATTACGGAGTTCACCTGTTGACATGCACAGGGCATAAAAGATAACTATCAATATTGCCATGGTAACTGTGGTCCTGCTGTTACCAGAGACCTACAATGCCACAATGTTGTGTGTCTGCGTATGTTTGTGTGTGCGTGTGTGTGTGAGTGAGAGAGAGAGAGAGAGAGAGGAAAGAGGTACAGAGAGAAAGATGGAGTGGGGGGTTGCTGTTGCTTACAGGGGTTGGATGTTCTTTTCCAGAGGTATAGTCTGCGACACAGCGGGTAGGTGACAGGGATTACAGCCGCAGCCAGAGGTAAATAATATGACCATGCTGCTCGTCCCTGTGCAGAAAAGCCTCTATATTTCTGAGTGGTTGCCGTGGCAACTAAGAGCAGAGAGTGGCCCTAATTTTGCGTTGGACTCCCTGAGACTGATGAGCTGTTCAGTGTGTTGGGGAAGGTGCTTCTGAGTATTTGTTTTGAATAAAGGATTATATAGTGAGAGATGCAGACTGCTTCGCACTCTGTTGTGGAATATCCTGTATGTAATATGCATGATGCCAAAGTCCTTCTGGAAGTAAGTCTTGCCACTCTGCAGCCATCTCAGCAACTCCTCCAGGCATTTGGAGTGGACTTGCAGAACCAAGCTCCTAGCATTACTACAGTTTTAATGATCAATGGAACATAAACCACTAGTTAAATCTGATGAAGAATGCTTAAAAAGGTTGGCGACTTTTCCCAAAGCAAGGATTAAAAAGCTGTTTTTCCCTGTAGGTTATAATAACACTCCAAGTACACCAAGTTTCACAACACTGCTGCTTCACACAATTCAGTTGAATGCCCTGGTAATTCACATTACAGTAAGCCAAGAAAACAATAAGGACATATTATAATGAAATTGACTATGTGCTTATGCAACAACATAATTTCCTTTTATGTTTCCCAGCTCAGCTATCATACAACAAATGACCAGCTCTTTGGGAGGATGGGTGGGAGAGCCATCAGGGTTCATTTCTCATGATGCTTTATTTTAAATTAAGCTTTTGTGCACACTTACACTTCAAGAGGTCAGAAGTCAACAGCCTAACTTCAGCTGGATGGTAGTCTTACCAATTCAATTCAGTTCAGTTCAGTCTTATGTACTGGTAGGTCCATAAATTTTGGGACAATGACACTTAAATAAAATGTTTCTTTTCCTCTGTACACAACACAAACTTCAGGTCAGAGTAGAGATGAAGCATAATAGAGGAAGTTCAACACATGGGGAGTGAAACAAAACTAAGATGCTTAGCTATTCTACTCGCTGCAGTGTGTTGTTTCTCCTTTTTGATTGAGTGATGCTTCTTTCTCATTTTAATTTTTACAAACTCAAGTCCAAAAAGGTTGAGATGCTGCATGAAATAAAAATAAGAAACGCAAAGCAATGATTTGAAAAGCTCATAAAATTATCTTTTTTTTCTACAAAAGAATATAGAAAAAATATTAAATGTTTAAAATGAGAAATTTACGGTTTTATGAAAAATACTAGCTCATTTTGAATTTGATGGCAGCAACACATCTCAAAAGTTGGGACAAGGGTGACAAAAGTCAGTGGTACTAAAAAGAAACAGCTAGTGGAACACACAACTGAGGAAGTTAACTGGCAAGAGGGCAGTGATGTGACTGGGTGTAAAAAGAGCACCTTAGAGATCCAGAGTCCAGAGAGAAGTAAAGACTGGCAGAGGTTCAGCAGTCTGCAAGAAACCGCATCCACAAACTGCAGAGCAATTTCAGAATAATGTTCCTTGCCATAAAATTGCAAAGACATTGAATATTCCATCATCTACAGTACATAATATTATCAAAAGATACTGTTAATCTGGAGTCATCTTTGTGTGTAAAGGAGACAGCTAAAAACTAATAGCGGATGTTGGTGATCTTTTCATTGCAAAAAGACATGATTCTGTCATGGAAATCACTGCACGGGCTCAGGAACACTTCCAGAAATTACTGTCTGTGAACACAGTTCACCGTGCCATCCACTAAAGAGGAGAGAAATCATCTGGCTTGTTATCAGCGCTCACTTCAAAAGCCTGCATTTCTGATGATATAGGGGTACATTAGTGCCTATAGTACTGGCATCTTGCACATCTGGAAACAGACCATCAGTGTCGAAAGGTTTTAGAGGAACATATGCTCCCCTCCAGACAATGTCTTTTTGAGGGAGGACCTTGCATATTTCTGGCTATTCCATACTGCAGCTATTACAACAGCATGGCTTCGATCTACAAGAGTCCAGGTGTTGGAATGGCCTGTTTTTAGTCCAGACCTTTCACCAATTACAAACATTTGGCACATCATGAAAATAAAAAATACCAGAAGAAGACTATATCAGATAAGAATGGGACAACCTTTCTCTCCTAAAGGTCCAGCAGCTGGTCTCCTCAGTTCCCAGACATTTACAAACTTGTGTTAAAAGAAGAGGGGATGCTTTACAGTGGTAAACATGGTCCTGTCCCAGCTTTTTGCAGTTAACTTAATTAATCGTTCTTTCAGCTGTTTTGTTTCTTATTGTGCCACTTCCTTTTCCAGCCTTGTGTTGCCCATGTCTCAACTTTTGAGACATGTTGCTGTAGTCAAATTCAAGATGAGATAGGATTTTCCATGATGCAGTAAACTGTCTCACTTTCAACATTTGATATGTTTTCAGTGTTCTTGTGGTCAAAATATTGGTTTATGAAATTTGGAAATCACTGAATTGTGTTTGTATCCATATTTTATGCAGCATCTCAATCTTTTTGGAACTGGAGTTGTACATTTTGTATAAAAGCACATGTTTATGCTTGTTGTTTGCATGTAAATAATTAAAAAACAAACAAACAAATAAATCAAAACTGAAACTGCATACAGCTGCAAATTAAGTGGAGGGGTTAGTCTTCCCACAGAACTCACCTCCTATTGAAATTCTGTTGGGCAATCTGTTAGACAAAAGTGAGGTTACACAAATGGCTAAGATGAGACGCACACCTGTACATGATATACTTCAGATGTGCCATGCAGACAAACAAATTAAGAAAATATACGTGGAGTAGGACATGTTTCAAAACCTTGATGGCTTTCAACCTAAAATGATGCATGCTGAGAGGTGAGAAAGGTGTGTTCCAACAGGGTGCTGCCTTGGTGTTATGCTGAGCTTTGCAGACGCATGTCTACAGGTTGTAGTTTTCTGCTGCGACTTGGAGTTTGTGTCAAAAAAGTAGAAAAGCTGTTGTTGAACTTTGAGCTTTGCCCCTGAAGACAGAATCAACACATGACAGAGAGTAAAACCAATGATAAAACCACTTAAAACTGTCTAGAAGAGCTGTTCAGTGGGTCACATATTCACATACTTTGCATGCAGCCATATAATGTACTCACAACAGTGTTATAAAACTGATTTTGGAACACTGTCAACTTTTAACCTTCAATGGTTGCCATATTAGCAATGTAGAAAATTCGGATGAACGACAGAGCAATTTTCAGTTAGCCTTTGAAGGAGGTTGTTGGCACCGATGATGATTCCAGTGCTTCCAGTGAGCTAATAACTGTTGTTTTGTCAGGTCTGAATGGTACATGTTAAGAATAATTCCCATCTTTAATGTAGAAGCAGGGTGATCAGATGCTTACCACAATGTAAGTGTATGTGAAATGTGGCAGCTACGTGTGACAATTTTCTGGGACATGCACAACACCCTGTCCAAATTACAGCAGTAAGAAAAGTAGTGTACAGAATGTAGTGCATGGAAGCGTACAAAGTATCTGGACTGACTGTACTTCTCATATGTGTTTGTTTAAGGTTTGATTTTTGTGCTTCTTTCATTTCTTAGATACAACACAGAGCAGACACTGTTTTGCAGCGCATCATATGATGTCTGCTGTAAAAGCTGTAAAACATCTTATTATAGTGTAACAGATAGAAAGAATGGATCATTGTTCTTCACTTGTCTTACTAAGAAACTTTGAGGCACAACAAAATTTACGGCTATCAGGTCTTTTCTAGTTGAGGATTGTTTTTGCACATGTAAAGATCAAGTGAATACATCACCAAAATATGCTACCTAGGAAAACCTGATGCTGTGAACATCGCCTTCAGGTATGTGCTCAGCATTTGCCATGTACACAGGTACATCCTCAACAGGAGTTATGAAGTCCTGAAAACAAAAACAAATATCATAAATTATATATAGTAATTAACCACATGCTGAGCTGAAACTGAAAGTCTAAAGGCGTGTGTAGAAAGATAAACTGCATTTTTGCGCTTGCCTTCTTTTAGCTGTTGATAGCCAACCCCACAACAGAGACCAATTAGCATACCGGTGTGTAAACGAAGAATGACCTTCATCAGATTTTTGTACCAATGACTGAAGAAAGCAAACTAAAAATGTGTATGTCTAATTTAATTTTCAAAAGAGTCAATATGTTGCAGAGCTAGTAATGCACTGCCCAGCATCTCATTTTCCACACTCAATAATTCATTTGCTTTAAACTCATTAACAAATGACCTTTGAACACACTGCAGTAGACAGAAGTCGTTTTCCCAGCTCATCATTTCACTTCCCAAAATCCAAAGTGGTTTTCTTTCGTATAATTTTTGAGATATTTTATACACATGTAATACGGAGCTATTTTATCACCTATTGTTTTTGCACTCCACACATGGTCAGAAAAAAATTACAACCAAGTTCTGACAATGACAATGTGACAACAGCAACAACAAACCGTTCAGGAACATTAATAACATCTTTCACTTTCTGTCTCTCTTTCCTGGCTCAATATCTCTCTGTCCCTTTTTCAGCATCTTTCACTCGGTCTCTCTGTCATCTGGTGGACAATAAATCAATAGTGCATCATTGAAGGAGACGTCTGTGGGAAAGTGAGGAAATGGGAGACCTCAGGGTTGAGAGAGAAAAGAGGCCGGGCTGTTGGATTGTCAGATGAAGTGTGTCCCTCTCGCTTTCTCCCATTAGGTTACACTGTGTGCATGTGTCTGTATAACAGTGTGTGTGTGTCTGTCAGGATGAGCCATAAACTGCCTCAATAAGAGATGAGATAAAAATTTTACTGCTGTGTGTGTTTATCACTAGTGTGTGTGTGTGTGTGTGTGTGTGTGTGTGTGTGTGTGTGTTTGATACTCTCTGTGGTAAAAATATGAGCCAAAACTGTCAAACTGAAAGATGAGTTAAAAATTTTACTGCGGCATCTGTGTGTGCATGTGTGCATGTACTGATATATCCGTTTGTTTTATACCATCAGACAGAGGCCATTTGTAATTTGTGGAGAGCAAGGACATTTTATGCCAGTTCTCACTTTGAAACTGTGTTGCTTGAGGGTAAAGACTTTTTAGGGTTCAGGTTAGGATTAGGCTAGAGTTGGGTCCAACACCAATTCCAAAAATGTTGGGACGCAATGCAATGATTTGTAAATGTCTTAAGCCAATATTTTATTCACAAAATAACATAGAAAACATATCAAATGTTGAAAGTGAGACATTGTGCTATCTCATTAAAAATACTCGCTCAACTGGAAATTGATTGCAGCAACATGGCTCAAAATAGTTGGGACAGGGCCATGTTTACCACTGTGTAGCATCCTGTCTTCTTCTAACAACAGTCTGTAAATGTCCGGGATCCGAGGAGACTATCTTTTGGACCTTTGGGAGACAAATGTTGTCCCATTTATGTCTGATATATGATTCCAGTTGCTCAACGGTCCTGGGTCTTCTTTGTCATATTTTGCATTTCATGATGCATCAAATGTTTTCGACTGGAGAAAGATCTGGACTGCAGGCAGGCCAGTCCAGCAGCCAGACTCTTTTGCTGTGAAACACTGCTGTTATAATAGCTGCAGTATGTGGTTTAACATTGTCTTGGTGAAATAAGCAAGGCATTTTCCTCATTGTACCATTGTACCTCATTGTACCATATTTTCCCATTAGAGCACTTCGCTCTCAGAGTGCAGATCTACTTGTGGTTCCTAAAGTTTTTAAAAGTAGAATGGGAGGCTGAGCCTTCAGCTATCAGGCCCCTCTCCTGTGGAACCAGCTCCCAGTATGTATTTGGAACGCAGACACCCTCTCTACTTTTAAGATTAGACTTAAAACTTTCCTTTTTGATAAAGCTTATAGTTAGGGCTTAGTTATGCTGCAATAGGTTTAGACTGCTGGGGGGCTTCTTATGCTGGGCATTTCTACTCTATCCACCTCTTTTCACTCCCCATGTATTTATTTGTTACTGCTGCATGCCATTAAATGTTGTTTTCTCTCTCCCATAGTGTGTGCCTCTCTCTGCTCTCCTTTCTGTCTTCTCTGTTCCCTCACCCCCAACCTGTCGAG
>VUQH01024720.1:8145-19212 GCA_015106775.1 Etroplus canarensis
CATCCACCCTTGATCAGAGGACATTTAACAATTTGATAGGTTTTAAATAAAGTTCAAGATGTACAATAGTTCCGTGTCATTGTTGCCTTTACACAGCTATTTCCATCTCAATTTTTATAAATTTGGTAGAAATGACATTTTTAACTACAGTATCAGTATGTTTCATCACAATAGAGTTCCACGCATTTAATGGTGCAGTACCTCTTTAAATGATGTGATAGCAGCCTACTTATTAGGCCCAGTAGTGGGTGGAACTACCAGGAGGTGCCACTGTGTCTTTATTGATACAACCACTGGAGGGTGTGAGAGAGAGAAGCAGATGTCTTTCCTTTCCATTTCCCTCACTAATCTAGAGATATGGAGTTCTAAAAAGTTTTGGGATTCCCTGAAGACTATATATATGCAGACCTACACACACCCATACACTAGTTCCTTTAACGCTCTGTTTACATTATTACAACTGTGATTTACCACATAGTGGTTAAGACCTTTTAATCCTACACTTACTCTACTGTGCCCCATAGCATCACTGGATGAGTTATACTGTATAATTATTGAAATGGATATCCTTCATTTAATTAACCAAGTGTGATAAATGAACATCAGTTTTATCTTGTTACACATTTGTAATGGAAATTTGGGGTCACAAAAAACCGTTCTTGTGTCTCCATCATTCTTTTGCACTTAATATACAAGCCTCCAGCTTTGGCTTAAAAAGAAATCCTTAATACATAGAAAGGAATGTGTCCATAAGCAGAGTATGGCACAGCACCAATATTAAATGTCCTCTGCAGGCTTAAGCTATGGCTAGTGGAAATTTTAAAGCATGTTGTTTACTTGAAATGAGTAATGGCTTTCTGTTATTTATTTAGTTTAGATATTTTAAATTGTGATGGGTGTGTGTTAACACCATGCATAAGTAGAAAAAAGATGTTAAAGCTAAATAAATAAACTAAACAGCAAATTTCCCATTCCCTAAGGAGAAGGTCATGCTGTGAGTATCATGAGATCTGGGAAAGGATGCAAGACAAAAGTAATGACAGTATCCTGCAATGAAATTTTACTTAACTCCATTAGCTAAGGAATTTACAAATAAAATGTGATAAATAGCATCCCTAAAACTAGCACATCCCAAGCAGAACATACACCAAGGGAACAGCACAGTGGCAGATTTAAGGGACCTGGAAGATTTCATTGACCACTACTCCAACAAACGACATGGATCGGAGAGCTGACATATCACAAAAGAACTCAACTAAAAGGAAGAAGTTGGAGTCCTCTGCCAGCACTAAGGAC
This sequence comes from Etroplus canarensis, assembly GCA_015106775.1. Taxonomy (NCBI): domain Eukaryota; kingdom Metazoa; phylum Chordata; class Actinopteri; order Cichliformes; family Cichlidae; genus Etroplus; species Etroplus canarensis. Next base: position 9,442 of record VUQH01024720.1, read on the forward strand.
CTGCAGACCACAACACAGGTCGGTCTATTGCAAAGCATCAGCAAAAATCTGGACTTGTTAATGTCCATATATGAGGAAGTCCACATTAGCCACATCCACAGTATTGGAAAAGCAAAGCCTCAGCTACAATCAGCCATTGAAACAAGTGTGAGTGTGACCAAACCCCAAACACTCTATTTCCAGCAGTACATCTATAAAAGACTACTTACCCGACACACCCACTTGTTTTTGTTTTCATGCCCCACCCTCCTTCCCCTTTTTCTCTGTTTTCCGACTTCTCTCTAAGGTATCGGGGGATCTGCAGACCCGGGAGCCACTGTCGATCCTCAGTGGCACCTTTCCCAACCATAGTCTCCGGGCTAGTTCGTTGCAGCATAGAAACTGTCAAAAAAGGAAAACAAACTAATGAAAGAAACACTGTTTGACTTACAAACATGTAACATGAGAGATAATCTTATCTTCACTGGAAAACGCTCTAAAAACCTGAAAACTCTTCCAATAATCCAATGACAGTGGTTAATGAAAAGACAGCTCAACTTACACCAGACACCTTCAAAATCAGCTTATTCCACTGAGTACGTCGTCTAGGGACAAAAACCTACAATGGACCCAGAGCCATCGCTGTCGAATTCAAACACTTTAAATGAAAAGAAGTACTGAAAAGAAAAGGAAGAGGACTAAAAGGAACCACCTTTGGATTCAACAGCCAGTTTTCCAAGGAAATATATCACCGCCGGAAAATACTGTACCCAATTCTCAAACATTCAACTTCCAGTAATCTGTGGTTTAAAAGCAATGTTAGAATCATTTTACATGCCTTTTTTCCATACCTTTTACAAAGGCTGTAATTTTTCATGAGTTCATAATCCTCTGTGGCGACCCCTAACGGGAGCAGCCGAAAGAAGAAGAAGAAAAACCGAGGACATAGTTGTTGGCTTTCATGATAGACATGAGGACCACCTGCCCTTGGCCATCAACAACTGAGAGGTGCAGCATGTGGACAGCTATAAATTTCTGGAAGTTACTATTTTGTCCACCTTAAAATGGAGGGACAACACAAACACCATTTAAACACACACACACAAACACACACACACAAACACCAGAGATTATTCTTTTTAAAACAAATGAAAACGTATGAAGTGTATAGTGAAGGACTTCTGCAGTTTTATCAGACCGCTGTGGAGAGCATCCTCACCTTTGCTGTAACTGTCTCATTTGGGAACATGTCTGCAGAGGAGACGGAGGCAGCTGAATAAAGTGTTGTGCACCACATCATAAATGACCAGGTGTGAGGTTTCATCGCTTACTATAAGGCCAGGCTGCAGAAGAAAAGGCCTTAAGATTTTAAAAGACCCCTTCCACCCAGCTACATGCCTTTCTAATTGTCTCTTCTCAAAAATGACTGAAGTATTAAAATGAAAACAACCACATTTCAGAATTGAACATTCCCTCAAACTGCCTGTCTCTTCAATACTCAGAACATCATATTTTAAGCAGGGTTTTACTGTAAATGTGGGGGCTGGGAACAGTAATTTATATGCAGTGTTTAACTATTTATTTATTTAGTGTTTATTTTATGGAACTTTGAACATGTAAATGTAACCTATATGTGAGGGGCTGATGTTGCTGCTAATTCCTCCCCAAGGACTTTAGTGTTTATTATTTCCCTCTGCTGGACTGGATTTAATTTCATTTTGTTTTTATAGCTGTTTGTTTTTATGGATTTTATCCTACCCTTGTTGATTTTATTTTTATTTTATGGATTTTATCTTGTGTGTTGGAGTCAGTGCCCCTTTGTCAATGTGTGACTCTCACTGAAACATATTCCAGTCGACTATGTTGATATTATAATAAAGTAAGGAATGCAGAATCTGAAATAGAAATAAATTCAAGTATTCATATACTCATAAAACTCAGAAAATTTAGTTTTTTATTTGTTAAATATGAGGATCGAAAAGTAGTAAGCACATTAAACTATTTTTTTCTTCATATTTTTTTCAGCTCACATGAGTCAGTGAACTTCATTTTTCATATGCTGAAAATCCAGTTTCAGAGCTGCCATTATATTTGAGTGAGGGGTGAGGTTGGGCTTATTTCATCATCACAGTTCCCTATTGGCTGCTGAACTGCTTTGAGATTACAAATATGCAACACTAATGTGAAGCTTGTGTTAAGATCTGAGGATGTGGCCTAGATTCAAGATACACCCAAATACACACACACACACACACACACACACACACATACATACACACGCGCACAACACTCCAGTACACATAAATTCACAATTATAGACCTTATTTGCATGCATATAAATATAGATGAGTGCCCAAAAAAACAGACATCACAAATACAGTACAAAGAGGTGTGCCTTACAAAACACAGATACACATATACATAAAAGGGCAACATACACATTCACTAACCCAACAGAAAGCTATTAACACTATACATCTGTGCTTGTGTGAGAGCATGCAAAGACAAAATGCCATATATGAAGCATGCACACAAGGTGGGTTGAAACTATTAAGTGCATACATCTTTTGTGTATATATTATGTGTTTGTGACTGTTAACAACACATGATTCTCTGATATTAACATGTATTTCCATGAATGTATGCACACTGAGATTTGCATTTGCGCAAAAGGAAAGAGGAAGAGGTGAGAAAGAAAAGCTGCAATAAATAGGGGTGAAATGAATCCACTGGTATTATAAGAGTGAAGGAAAAGAGAGTAAAAAACCAAAGATGATAAGAAGTAAAGGGCTAATAGTAAATTTAGTCATGCCCCGAAATAATTTGGTTCTGTTAAAATGTATGCATTAACAATTTTGACACGGGTATACTTTTAGCTGACGGGAGTTTTACTGTTTGTCCTGGGTGAAGCAAAGTCATGCTGGCTGACAAAGTCAAGCAGGCCTTCACCACCCACTGATTTTAAAGCTGAATAATAATAATAAAGCCAGCAAAAGTAGCAACATGACACCACACTTCATGGCTTAAACATATTGTAAAGAAAGACACCATTCAGTATACCAGAGTGTGTACCTGAGTGTTTATGTGACTACTGATCCTGCAAGCTCTCAAACATATGGGGATGTGTTTTTGTGTCTACAGAGATACTTTATCCCTGTGTGGGTGTGTGTGTGTGTGTGTGTGTGTGTGTGTGTGTGTGCGCATGTGAGAGAGTTTCGTGTAGAAGATTAAGCTAATGAGTGCAGAGTTAATCCAGCCGTAGCGTTCGTTCCCTGATGCTTTATGCAGACCTCACACAATGGTTTGTGTGTATATGTGTATTTGCTGGGTATGTAATGCAATGAGCAGTGGTACCAATTGACTGAGAGCAAAAAAGAACTCTCTCTCGCTCTCTCTTTCTCTCTGAACAGTTGTGAGTTTACACACACACACACACACACACACAAAGGGCAGATGGCTTAAATAATCCACCACAATGTGTATTTTAAAAATATAAAAGATTGTTACACATTTTAAAGTATTACTACCATGTTCTTATGTCCTCTTGTGAAGTTCCACATTGTCAGTATCTTTTTCTATGTACATTGAGCAACAGCCATGTAAAAGAGAAAGATTTCTTAGGAGTTTCTTAGGAATCTGTCCTTTGGACAGATGAGATGAAAGCGGAGTTGTTCAGTGCCACAATGAATGGAAACTAAACACAAAATATCAACACAAACATAGTGGTGGAGGGGTGATGATCTGAGCTCGTTTTGCAGCCACAGGTCCTGGATACATTACAATCATTGAGTTGAACACAAACTCCCTTGTATATTGAAGTATTCTAGAGTCAAATGTAAGACCATGTGTCCAACAGGTAAAGCTTGGCCCATGCAGCAGGACAATGATCCCATGCAAACCAGCTAAACTAAGACAGAATGGTTGAAAACGAAAAGAATCAAGGTGTTGCAATGGCCCAGACAGAGTCCGGACCTCCCAATTTGACATGCAGTGGTGGAACCTTAAGACAAAAAATACATCAAATTGTTGGTGCTAACGGTGGTTTACAAGTTTCAATCAAGGGGTGTACATTACACTTCTTTTTCGTGACTGTTAACTGCTGTTCTTATATAATATAACCTGCTCATCATGCCTTGTCACATATTTTAGTTTCAGTGTATTTGTTATTTCTTTTGTGGTCACTGATGCATGATGTATAGACTGGAGGTACAAAAGCTCAATGAAAGTGAATAAGACGTAAACAACAGATTCTGATAATCTGCTAGTCTCTTTATTGGGCACAATGAGCAGATAGATAGTTAAATAAATTAGCTTTATTTTGAATGCACCAAATTTCTTAAAAACATATTTCTCACTTTCTTAGCAGCCTTTGGACTTAGCAAGGAAACATTTGACAGCCAGCTGTGACTTTAAGAATAGAACAGGAACCCTCAGTTGTTAGCTGCCAAAATGCCGCTTACGCAGTTTAACTGCCAGAAATTTCCAGCATTTGGTTGCTGGAAGGAGGACATTTTTAACCCTGCAAAAATCAATATATATATTTTTTTCTCTCTTTGTGTTGCATAAAACATGCTGTGGACTCCAGGCCACATTAGATTATAGCAATAGAGGTCTTTTTTTTTTGTTTTCTTTCTGCTCGCCTGAGAACATTTACTGATCAAGCTCAGACTCAATATAATAGAGGCATGAGGAAATTGCTTATTTGCTTGCTTACTGTTATAATAACAAGCAATAAAATTATGTTTTTCCTGGGTTAAAAAAATCATAATACATATACATTGTTTTGGCCAAATATAAAAGAGCAGTTCAATTGAACTATAAGTGAGCTGCAGCTAAAGTACAGTTTACCTTAAGTATCATTTGAACATGTTGGGTTAAATTTACCCTGGTTGTGTAATCTTACACACATCTATATTTTCACAGTGAAATCAATTATGTGTTGTACTGAGCAGCCATATTGGCTCTTTGCTTTACTCTGTGGACTATGCTGCTTGTAATGATTCATTTAAAGAGTGCTGGATTGTTTGCTTCTGCTTTGCCTGTCTGTATTGTGCGTGCCAATTACAACTATTTGTGAGTTCTCAGCGATTTGAGGTTTTTATCTCGGCACATTGTTCTTCTGTGTAAATCAGTCACCAATATTTGAAGATAAAATTATGTTTGCTTTACCTTTGCACTCATGAAAAGATACGCGTACTTATTTGGCTGTCAAATGGCTGGTATGCGACAGAGTTGCAAAAAAAAAAATAAAACAATAGAACTAAAAATCACACCTTTTTGTGTGTTGCTTTGTAAATTTTCCATTCTTTAGACTTCATGTCAACTTAATGAATCACGTTTTTGTTCCCTCTCTCTTTCCAGTATGGTCCAGTTAATTGAACTAGTGTTACAGTGGCTTGTTGCTCTGCACATCTGCACTCTAAGTCTGCAGAAGGGTGATAAAGTACACTAGCTTTGCAGCAGTGATTAATAACTCTGCTGAACATACACACTCGAGACACTTTAACAAGAACCAAAAATGCTGCAGATGCATTTTGAAAGTCCTTTGTATAAGTCTCTTGCTTAAACACATTTCTTACTTTTTCCATGCATACTGTTGTGCAAATTTTGACCAAATCTTTGAAACCTTGTGAAGTGTTTAAATGTGGAGAGTGTCGTCATAATCACACAGGATCAGTTATTCAGTCAAAACTTCAGTAGATCTAGATTAGATCTAAAGGGTCTTACTTTATATTGATATAGCATCACTCGACCACTTAGGTAAAGGCTGCCTGACAGTGAATTTCATATGCCAATACTTATTCAACTAATGATATATCTGCAGATATTCTTTATACGTGTAATAATACATGCATGTATTATGGTGGAGTTAAAATGATTGGGTCTTTGCTTATTAACTTTTCATTTGTGTATTTCACAAACTAGTTAGTAACTTCAAATGTAATGTAAAATGTGATTTGTGCTCTGCTACATGAACTGCAGGGGGTATTGTAAATAACAGAGGTAGAAAAGGCTAAATATTGGCATGTACAAGGTATCAGAGATGTCAATACCAATACATCTGTGATAGTCCAACAGTACTGGCTGACCAATCAGTCTGGCTTTACATTTATGGGAAAGGTTGGGCACTAAAAGCGTCTGACTTTAACAGTGGACGCCACAGTTTAGATTTTGCATCATGTAAACAAACACCATTCGATTCATTTAGCTTCAGGTGTGATCTTTCCATAACCCTAAACAATTATTTCTAGTCATCTAAAAAATATAACCAAGCTCTAACTTTAAATGCAGGGTTTCTGAAAAATAAATGGAATAAAAAAGTTTGTCTGTTCTGTTGCCGTTCTTACTGATCATATCTTTTTCCATCTCTCTCTTCTTTTTCTCATTCTCTTTTGTTGCCTTTAGCCAATATAATATTCAGTGTGTGTGTTGACATTATGTAGGCAGCTGTGTGGGTGTATTTTTTGCCTGCAATTTTCTGAGGATGTGCATACAACTGGTAGATAATCTTCGTTTTTGTATCTAACAAATAAGAATTAGAGATAGTCAAAAATGTTGTGCTTAAAGTTTTATTTCTTTTTGTTTTAATGTTTCTCTGTTTGTTTGTATCTGTACAGGCATAGTTACCATGTGTGAATGTATCAAATAAATAAATGAGTAGAGCATTATGCCAAGGAATGCACATGAGAGAGATGGAGAATCATAAATATTGATCATTCTCTATATTGATGATTGATGGAAAAGCCAAACACTCCCTCAGGGTACAGCAGGAAGGCAGGAAGCTTTTCCTGTCTGTTTTCTGTTCTATTATATCCCTTATGTTTACTTGGATGGAAGGCTGATTTACAAATAACACCTGATGTTCAAACCAGTGGAGAAGGGAGCTGAGGCCCACAACTACCAAAGGATGCTAAATCTGTTTCTCTGAGGAACCAAAAATGATTTACTTTTCTTTACAGAATTATTTGTATTCTTTAATATGTGATCTTGACAACAGAATTCAGTTAACTCTGTTAAAAAAGTATATGTATATTGCGGTATAGTCTATGTAATATAGCATATTGGCGTGTTTTTGTGGCATGTGGTGCTTGACTTTCAGACGCAATTGACACATTACTTACTTGCTAATGTATTTTATAAGCAGTGTGCCTTAACTCTTCATGGAATATATTTTACAAGTTCCTGAAAACATTCCTGTGAGATTTTGGCCCCTATTGACATGATAACATCACACAGTTGTTGCAGATTTGTCAGCAACACATTCATGATACAAGCCTCTTTCTTTACTAAATCCCAAAGGTGCTTTATTGGATTTGGATCTGTTGAATATGGAGAACATTTGAGTACAGTGAATTTGTTCAAGAAACCAGCTTGAGATTATCTGAACTTTGTGACATGATGCATTATCCTTAAACTGTCATCAGAAGATGGACACACAAAGGGATGGACATGGTCAGCAACAATACTTAGGTAAGGATGTGGGGTTTAAATGATGCACAGTTGGTTCTAAGGGGCCAAAAATGTGGCATCAAAATATCCCTCACACCATTACAGCACCAGTGTGAACCATTGATACAAGGCAGGATGATCGTATCAACTTGCTTTCATGTTGTTTGCACCAAATTCTCACCCTATCATCCAAATGTCGCAGCAGAAACTGAGACTCCATTGTGCAATTTTGACGAGCCTGTGTGAAATTTAGTCTCAGTTTCATGTTCGTGGCTAACAGGAGTGTTACCTGGTGTGGTCATCTGTTGCTGTAGCCCACCTGCTGCAGGGTTCAATGCACTGTGCATTCAGAGATGCTCTTCTGTATGCCTTAGTTATAATGAGGGTTATCTGAGTTACTGTCACCTTCCTATCAGCTTGAAGACGTCTGGCCATTCTCGTTTGACCTCTGGCATCAACAAGGCATTTTCACCCAGAGAACTGAATCAGAATCCCAATAATTTATTAGTCCTAGGGGGATATTGTATTTTGTTGCAGATGCTCAGTTATAAATAAATATAAATCCGAAAGGCAGAAAATGAAGTGTGTCCTTGCATATTTTTCCTTGCTATTGTTTTTGCCATCACTACATTATATTTGGATATTTCAAATACAGATTAACAAATGACTATAATTTTATCATCACAAACCCATCAAAATTTTATTTCTCTCTGCAAGAGGACACTGATCACCATAGTAATGAGCCAGATATTATTTTTGACAAGGCTGTCTGTCATGATTTGCCAGTGAGTGTGGAGAAAGGACCAAATGCAGGACTCCAGGAAATATGTTGAAGATAACAAAAGCAAGCTTTAATAGCTGCAAAAGCCTTTAACATAAACAACGTCCATGAAGCAAAATCCAGGCATGGAAACAGAGGGAACTGGAAACACTTTCTGACAGCACAAGACATAGACTAACACAATAGGGAACAAGGGAAAGGCAGGGGTATAAATGCATAATGACTAATGAGTAATAAGCAACAGGAGGGAGAGGAGCACAGGCGGCAACAATCAAGGGCAGGATGCAAAACTAGATACAAGGTACAGGACATAACTCATCACCAAAGTAAAACAGAAAATGAGTGACAGAGAGAAAGCTTAAACTAAACACAACAACACTGACTAATAAGGTGAAGTAGGAATGTACAACAAACTACACATAGACTGAACACAGGGAAACATCAGGAAGACATAAAGAGAACTAATAACAAACTAAACATAGCTAGAACTGAGGATTAAACATAAACTGAGAATACAAGAGAAGGCACGTAAAAATTAAGAAACTAACAAACAATGATCAGAACTGTGCAAGCAAAATCCACGATCCCAACAGTAAACAGAAACTGCACAAAGAACATAAATTCAAGGACAGTGTGCACAGAAAGCATAAGGGAAGCTAGAATAACAGAACCCAAACCAAAACTACAAGAAACAAGAACCTAGGTACATGAAGAGAAAAGATGAAAACTAAACATCTTAAAAACTAACAGAATGACCAAACCCAAGGACCACAACACTGTCTCTAAAGAATTGTGTTCATAAACCACTCATTTGTAACTTTACATTTTGAAGGAAATGTATTTACACACTGCATTTTTCATTAACATAATTGAACAATGCTTTCAGTATTTGACAAGTCACAAGTGATATTGTATCATTACCCTAAAAGCATGTTTACTTGTTTTCCCCTTAGTGAGGCATCTTGCAATACAAGATCCACTCAGAAACAAAAACAGAGCTCCACTTTTTGTTGTTGCAATCAAGCCTTCACAGCACTTGATTAGGGCAGTTAAAGGTTAAAAACTGAAGTCCACAGTGGTGGGATACACAACAGGTTTATTAATGTAAAACCAAAATGATATTATTACCCTTACCTTGATCGGTGTGACTTTGTTGCCTTCTATAACCCCAGATATCGTTTACAATGTGAACACCACTCAGCTCAGAGTCTTATGCTATTTACACTACCTGCTCCACCTCCCTGTAGCAGGTACAATACATGGAACATTTCATCTGCTCAAAAAGGCAGAGCCTCTGAACACGAGCATCTTGTATCCAACTTTTGAGATGGCTTAGCTTACTTCTTAAATTCACTAGTGTCTATCCATAATACAGATTAATACTGAAACAATCCTAACTTCATCAAGTTTTGGTAGAAAATATTTTGAAAGATTAATTTCCATGATCAATATTGAGCTTATAGTTTGTGGTGCTGTTGAAGTATATTGTATGAACAAATGTTTTTTTTTTTTTTTTTTAAATGACTTCTTTAATGTTAGCTTTAATAGAAAATGCACATAGA
>VUQH01024720.1:22195-39765 GCA_015106775.1 Etroplus canarensis
CACCACACTCAGTGTGAACCACAGAAAGTTCAGGAGAGAGTTGCCTCAGAAGATCAGACAGAAAATTATAGACAGACTGTAACCAACCTCACTGGACGTGGCTGCAAGAGGAAACTTGATGACAAATTGAAGAGATGGACAATACGAACACTGGTAATAACCATACAGTCCAAAACAACATCCAAGAGACTAGAGGGGAATGTCATGGTCAGTGTAAATCAGTGTCACATTGCACCATGAGAAAAAAGAACACTGTACCTACTGTTAAACATGGAGGAGTGTCGGTTATGTTCTGGGGCTGCTTTGCTTCTTCTGGCACAGGGTGTCCTGAATCCTATTGAACATCCGTGAAGGCAGCTGAAACATGCAGTCCCTTCAAACCTGAGACAGCTGGAGTAGTTTGCTCATGAGGAGTGGGCCAAAATACCTATCGATAGGTGCTGACGTCTCATTGAGAGTTACAGAAAATGCTTGATTGTAGTAATTGCTTGAAAAGGTTGTGCAACAAAATTTTAAGTTAAAGAGTACAATCATTTTTGTCCAGGCCAATATAACAGCCAGTTTGTTATGTGATTGCCAGTTTTCCAAGCTGTGGTATGGACCCAAAATTGCAGACTCCAAGCAAACATAGAAGGAGAACAAAAGGCGAGCTTTAATAAAGGTGATAGAAGTCCAAAGTTGCAAAATTAAATGGTAGCATCAAGCCTGGAACAAACTAAACATAACCTGACCTGACAAAACTTTAACTTGACTTAACTTACATGACATTACATGGCATGAGACAACAAACTCCTAAGCACGGCAGGGAGATGACATGACAAAGAGCAGAGGGGGGCAGGGTATAAAAACACACAGACTACTGAGCAAACAAGCAACAGGGGGGAGAGGATCACAGGCGGCAAAAATCAAGGGCAAGAAGTAAAACTGAATACAATGCAAGAGATGAGACTGGTTACAAAATAAAACAGGAATCAGGAACATCACTGGGAACATGGCACAGGACAGAACATGAGAAATAGGAACACAACAAGAAACGTTTAAGAATTAAATAACTAAACACAGGCCGGGCTCAATGAGAGTTTAAACATAAACAAATGATGCAGTAGCAGAAAATAAAAACCGAGAATCTCAAAACTATGTAAGAAACTCAAAAACTCTAAAGCATAAAAGAAACTCAAAAACATACCAAACCAAACTACAAAAACCCAGGACCCTGACAGTGATGACTTCAACTAGCATTAATTACATCACCATACACCTCCAACCAAATAACTATATAAAACAGAACACATAACTATAACACATAACCAGAACAAAGTTCATAATTAATCCACTAGGTGACAATGTCTGTAACTTAAATATGCAGAGAGCCTTTCTTCTCTTTAATAGCATCCCTTGGTGGCACTGAAACATGTTAAATCCCAAACCAGTAAAAGGAGACTACTGTACATCATGTTTCATGTAAATGAAGATAATTGCCATACTGTTGGTAAATGCACTTTTAAGTTCACTTCCTCTGCTTTTATCAGTGTATGCAAAGCCACATGGGCAGAGTACCATATCAGCGGGAGCTACATTTGATTATTTTGCTCATATACCCTGAATTCAGCTTGTTATTTTTCTTGAACTCTAAACAGGTAACAGCATTGCTGTAATTCTATTTTTTCTTATATACAATTTCTACCCTGAGATTGTGAGTATTGTGATCTGATTCTGTTTCTTGTATGTTACAGAAATGCTGCTATATTCAACGTTTTAACAGCCATCCATATGAATGTGAATGAGATGTGATTAAGCTTTACTGGAGTCTTGGACTTCCTGGCCCTTTGCTAGCTAAACTTTAATATTGTTCATAGTCACAAACACACACACATACAAAGTCTAAACATATAATAACTCCCAGATTTCAGGAAAAAGTACAGTATTGTAATGTAAAAGCACGGTAGCTTGCTGTTAGTATTTTAATTTTCCACAAAAACACTTACAGTATTCAGCTGTATTTGTAATAAATGTAGCTATAATTTACAAACCTTTCTATTTTGTTAACAGCAATATTTTATGGCATGGGAACAGACAGATAATAATGGAAGAAAAGCCCTTTGGGAATGACTGAGAGTGCCAAGTGGTGGGCAAATCCAAAGTCAGATGGAAATGCCTTCATCGAATTCCACAGCAATCCATCCAATCTAAAGCAGACCCAACAGACAGACCAAGCCCCACTAATGGCATTGTTAAAATGACTGACATAAAGTTAAAGTTGTGTGTGTGTGTGTCTGTGTGTGCATGTGTGTAGGAAGGTGTGTGTGTGTGCGTGTGCGTGTGCGTGTGTGTGTGTGTGTAGGAAGGTGGGGGGGAGAATGGAAGTGAAATGGTAATATTTGGACAAAAAAGAAATTTTTCTATTAATACTTTTAAATTAAAGGCAAATGAAAAGATAACAGAGAAGAGAGAAAAGATAAGATAGCATGATGAGGAAAAAAGAGGAGGGGATGCAGGAAGGCTGTTACAGAAACTGGCAACACAAAGTTTGAATATGAGGTTGATGGAAAGAAGAGGAGAGAGGGAAAGGGACAGCCTAATTTCACACTACTTCACACAAACACACACACACACAGAGAGAGAGAGAGAGAGAGAGAGAGAGAGAGAGACTGAAAGAGTGGGAGACAGAGGTAAACGATTGGGGGACTCGCTACTCCCTCTCGCTTTCCTCTCTTTGCCATGTGACCGGCCAAAGCTCCAATACCGCTCTATCTTTCACTCTCTTACACACACACACTCTCTCTCTCTTCATCCTTCGTTCGGCTCTCACTATGTCTGACTGAGGATGAAGAGGAGGAGGAGGAGGGAGTAGAAAAAGAAAGCAAGAAGAAGATAAAGAAACAAGAGAGAGAGAGGGGAGAGAGGGGGGAGAGAGAGAGAGAGAGAGAGAGAGAGAGAGAGAGGATGTTCTCCGTATCGTTGAAGTGCCGCTTAGGGGTCATCAGACGCCGAACAAAGGGTACGGTGTGTGTGTGTGTGTGTGTGTGTGTGTGTGAGTGGTGTTGATGCTTGCTTGATTGTATCTTTGATATCTGTCATCTTTAATGGATTCCTTCGCAGATATGTGCAGTTTGAGTCTTTAAATCTTGATATGTGGGACTTGAGAGTAATTTTTGCTTGTCTAGCAGTTATGTGTGTTTGAGTACTTGCAGGTGAAATCTTGTGTGTGTGCATACATGTGACTCAACTAGATTTGCAGGTCAGAGTGTGCATTCTTCTGTTTCTTAAAAGGAAGGCATGATGCTTGCCTGCTGCTGATATTGCAGCCATGTTATTTTTCTATCTGTCCTCCTTTTCTTCTTCCCCTTTTTCCTGTCTTCACGTTTTCAGTCTTCACTTTACTACTGTTGTGCAAAAACTCTGTATGGTTTATGTTTAAATTGGCAGAAGCTCTGGTTACTCTCAGAGGAATTAGCATGGAATTGCTTTACTGATGTTAGGAGAAATAAACCACTTGGACTTTTCATCCTTGCTCTGAGGCATGCTCATCAGCTGTTCAACAGGTTGCTATCCTGTGTTGGGGCTGGCTGTTAAGAGTGTGAGCTCCATGTAGATGTCTTTAGCAAAGGAGCAGTAGTTTAGGCAGCCCTGACAAGCTCATGCTGGCCAGGAATAATGTCAGAGGTGTGCTCGAATTGACCAGGATCACCTTGTTTGGTGTTTGATTTAAAATGGAAGGTTTCTAGGTGGAGGCACATTTTTATGCAAGTTTATTGTCTGTTAGTGATGAAATCCTGCTTATGATTGCGGGGAATCAGATCTTTTCAACTTTGTTTAGAGTTTTTCCATAAAGCATAACAGTCTTGACTGTTATCAAAACAGCTTATTTTATTTTCAACATATCGCTGCATTTATATTAGCAGTCAATTAATATGTCATGCTTGTGTTTCAAATGGCAGTGCACAGTTCTCTTTCTCAGAGGGACATCAGTGTAATATCAGCAGTTGTGCACATCTTGCACACTGAGGCACATTTTACAGTGTATGATGGAAAGTGATGGACATAATGGTTACAGCATGGGGATGTGTGTGTGGGAGAGAAAGAGAGAGAGAGTGAGAGCCAGACTGCTGGATGAATGCCAGGTCATAAACTTTTATGACAGGACTATATGGAGTTCGTGGGTCTTTATTTATTCAATAAATTTCCTCAATTTATTGAAATGAAGCAGGGAATGCGTTTTTATTATTTATCTCAATTTATCACAATTTTCCCAATGAATTCAATATTAATATTGATGACATAATTTGGGAATTTATTGAGGAAGTATGTGTAGATGAGTGTTTTTATGGTGTGTGTGGGATGCTCGTGGGGGTGTACAGTTGCTAGACAGTATATCTGTACTTAGTTTTATCTTGTACATTGGTTATATTTTTGTACTGTACTGTATTTGTATTTTTGTTGTAAATTTACTGCAAGGTCTACCTGCCTGGTGACTGCAGATGAAAATCAGTCAGTACCTGAATCTAGTAAAATGAATCTCCTCTGTGAAATTAACGTTTCTGTGCACTGCCCATGACAAATAAATGAACTAAACCATTGAACTTAAAGGGAAATCAGGTTGCATAATCTCCTACTCCAGATGAAAATGTGTGTGAAAGCATGAAAAGCATCATCACAGACCACACTCAAAACTTGTATTTTTTATCAACATTCCTTGTATCAATTTCCTCATGTTACATTTTGAACCAGCAGCCTTTCAGTCTGCAGCCAGTAAAAGTTAAAAAAAAAAAGAAAAAAACCTTCCAAGGCCACTTATTGTTATTATTCAGGACTCACACCTGGTAAGTTAGATCATGTCTTGCCCCTCTGCTGCTGTGAGTGAGAAGGTATTTTAGTACCGTTTGTAGTGTTAAAAGATTCTTGTCAAGCTCACATGACTCTGACCCTCCTCTCTAGCACTTTGTGCATTGATTCCACATCTTATTGCCCATATTTCTGTACCACCACTCATCTATGTGTAATGAGTTCATCCTCATGTACTCACTTTAGTGCACTATAAATAATAATTTTGGCTATTTCTTCAACTATTCAACTATGTGTATATTCACCTGTTAAGAGCTAAAAAGTTGACACATCTGAGGTTTGGGTTTCATTACTGCCAGTATGTTGTTTCTGTGTGTGAATTTATTTTGCTTGATGACATTGACTGTAGTGCATTATATACAGTTGTCATAGTATGTGTCGTTACTACAGAAGGGGATAGTTACAGTATGTGGTCTGCGGATGTTTCATGTATGACACAGGTTGGAACTGAATGTTGTACTTTTTTATGCTCGTGTGCTTGTGTGTGTGTGTGTGTGTGTGTGTGTGTGTGAGTGTGAGAGAGAGAGAGAGAGAATGAGAGAGAGAGAAATAGATACATGGTTGGTTCCTAGTGAGGCTTGGGGGCAGTTTGTTGTGTGCTGTGAAGATTGATCTCCAAATCTCTACGAGCTGCTGGGACCACTAAAGTCTGTCTCTCTCTCTGTCTCTCTCTCTCTCTCTCTCTCTCTCTCTCTCTCCCTTTCCCTTTCCCTCACTCTCTCTTTCTTTCACTCTGTGCTTACTGACTTTCATTATAAATGAGGCCACTGTTCCCAGTATGAGGTATGTTTGTGTGTTTGGATAGAGGCTTTATGTGATAGAAACAGCAGACGATGTGAGGTCTGTGGTCATACAGTCTGCGTGAAAATATCTATCTATCTATCTATCTATCTATATATCTATCTGTCTGTCTGTCTGTCTCGACATGTGTGCATCCGTGTGTAAGACATATATCATGAAACATTGTGTGTCTAATTGCTTGTGTTCATGTGAATTGTGTTTATCTTCATTGGAGAGAAAAATGTGCAGCAGAGATTGAGGTTTAATACAGATCATTAGTCATTTTGCTTTTCACTATTCAGCATTTCACTGAACAGCCGCTACTTATCATTTTCCTCAAATCCAAAGCCATTACAAAGCCTAACTGATAAATTACAGTTACTGAAATGACTGCTCCAAATATTAACTTGTATTTAATCAGTGTTTTTTCATTTGGATAGAGGAAAAGATTGGCATTTATTAAAAATATGTTTATTTGCTTAATTCCAAGCAGGTAGTAGAAGACTGACTCTCAAATTGCCAAAATTTGAAACTAAGAACGTTCATTTCAGTTCAGTTAAATTCAATTCAATTTTATTTATACAGCACCGATTCACAACAAAAGTCACCTCAAATGAGCTTAAACTGTAAGTTAAAGACCCTACAGTATTAGAGAGAAAATCCCAACCATCAGACAGACTCTGATGATCAAGCATTTGGCAATTGTGGGAAGGAAGAACTCTCTTTTAACAGGGAGAGACCACCGGCAGAACCAGGCTGAGGGAGGGGGAGCCATCTGCCTCGACCTAACATCCAAAATCTAACTTTGTGGAAACTTATATTAAGACTTGTGTCTCTTCCTAAAGATATTAAAATCTAGCCAAATACAACTGTAAATCTATCAGTGTGAAATGCATTTTTTAAAATTTTTTTTTTGTTTGTTTGTTTTTTGTTTTAGCAACTTAGAGCATGTGCTCTCTTATCGGTTATTGTCGTGCTTCATCATCACAGTTCCACTTAAATGTTCCCACAGTCATCTGTTATTGGAAATTATTTTATTGATATTGATATAAGGTTCCATTTTTTAAAAAGAAGTTATGATAACAATTAAAAGAGTGACAGATGTTTTACCTATAGTACAGTAACAAGACAGACATTTATCATCCCTTTCAATTAACTTGCTGGTGTGCTTTAAAATGTATTGTGTTCCTCTCACAGGGGAAAAGGGGTGACTACAAGGGAGGTCACTGTTGAAAATGAGAATATAAGCTAAGCAAAATTTCTCTGGGTAAATTGGTCTTGGGGTCTAAAGCACAATTTAATATGTAGAACTTCTAGTTATTGGAAGTCTGGGGTGTGGGAGTAGGCTGCCTAAAGAGATCAAAACTCCTGCAACACTTAATTTATAAAGCTTTATTGTTTGACCAACATTTTCCACCGTTGTAGCTCTCATCAGAATTAATCATGATGTCACTGGAGTTTTGAGTGCTGTAAAATATATTTATTAAATAATGGTGAGGTTTCTTGTGTGGAGAAAATCCCATGTGAAGGATTCCTCACTTAGTAGTAGGTGCAGAAATCAATAGAGCAGAGGAGTCCCTGGGTGCATTAGATAAGAGGTTTACACAGTTCAGAGAACTCATGTGCCTCAAAGTATCTAAATGAGAATCCTGCTAGGGTTCTTGTAATTTATGACACTTTTTCTGTCATGTATGATCATTTCTTTTCAGGATTGTTTGAATACATATAGTTAGGGCCACCAGTTTTTGTACAATAGCAAAATCAAACATTCAGTATTAATTCAGAGGGATTAGCAGAAGAATTGTAGTAACTGTTTATCTGTCACAGCCATTTTGGTACATAGGTCCTGATTTTCAGAGGATCAAAAGTAATAGGACAACTGACTGACAAATGGTTTTATGACCAGGAGAGGCGTCTTCCATCACAAATTAAGTGGATAAATATTTGGGGTCGATTTCAAGTATTGAACTTGTACTTGGAACACTATCATTGGAATTCTCAAGATGAGATTGAAAGAGATGGTTATGCAATCATAAGAGTTCATTAATAAGCTGAATAAAACAAAAATAAACCTATCTTCAACACAGAAGAAACTTCAGGAGGGGCCTAACCAACAATTAACATTTTAAAAAATAAGGAATGCACTGGCTAGCTCAGTGACATCAAAAGGTTTGGGAGACCATGGAAAATGGCTTACTGTAAGTGATCACAGAGTCCTTTCCTTGGTTAAGAAAAAACTTCACACCATCAAAAACTCATGATCTGAATTTATCTTTGAAGCAGTGTTACTGCATGGCCACATATGGCTGCCAGTGGAACTGGGTCACTAGTGTTTATTGATGATGTAACTGCTAATAGAAGTAGCAGGATGAATTTTGAACTCTACTAGATACAAGATTCAGGCAAATGCTGCAGAACTAATCAGACAGCGCTACACAGTGCGAATGGACAGTGACCCAAAGCATTCTGCAAAAGCAGCCCAGAGTTTGTTAAGGCAGAGCAGTGGTAGATTCTTCAATACCCATGTCATTCACCTGATCTCAACCCAACAGAGCAGCTTTTCAGTTACTGAAAACAAATCTAATGGCAGAAAGACCCGCAAATAAGCAGCAACTGAAGGAGGCTGCCGTTAACGCTGGGTGGAGCATCTCAAGGGAGAAAACACAGCATTTGGTGATGTCTGTGGTTTCAGGCGGTCACTGAGTGCAAAGGATTTTCATCTAAGTATGAAGACAGAAATACAAAAAACTTATGGGCCTAACTCCTTTTGTTTGTATGTATAGCAAGAGTTGGCTGGGATATAGCTCATATTTTTATGTCTACCTGACAAAAATGTTTGGAACACTATGCTTTAGATATATAATTAAATAAAAATGTGTGTGAGTGAGAGAGAGCGAACACTCATTTCCCCCAGGAGACCTATGTAGAACTGCACGACTTTATAAACTTGGTAAGACATCATTGCACATAAACTTTGGATTTGATGTGGGACCATTAGTGGGTTGAGGAGATATGAGATCTCTTTAGGACTGTTTTCATAAACTTATTGCTCACTTGTTTCTTTCAGATAAAAACCTGTTTTTGTTAGGTTTTTATGTGATTCATCACTCTGTGTAGGTGGAGATTTTCCCAACAGTGATCACAATCAAAACTGCAAGTTTAACATCACCTTCTGCTATATTGCTGAAGTTCAGCCTAATCAGATGCTTTATTCCTACATAGAATATTTTTTTTATATTTTATCACAAAACTTAAACCTGTAAAACTGTGAACATTCTCACTCCTCGTACAGTAGAGATCAGAAGCCATTAAAAAAAGGCACATAGAGCAATAACCTAAAGACATCAAAAACAATTTTTTTATTCTATATCTGTTTTTCGCATAATATTGTGTATTGCTATATTATTACTGAAATTGGATGGAATGATTTTGAGCCACTGGCCACACAGTGTTCTCCCACAGAGATCAGAAATACTAGTAATGTGCATGGACTACAGATCATAGCGCTAACACAGCCAGAGGTAAGGATCCCAGAGGCTGCTGATTTCACCAGAAGGCACCAACAATGCCAGGACAACAAGTTTAAAAGCCACTACATTAGTTTCTTTAGTGCTCTGTGTGACATTCCCTCAGCTATTTTTAGTTGCTAATATAAACTGTCAAATGACAAATACAAATTAGAAAGCAAAATGTACTGCCATGGGTTATTTTTGTTTATTCACTCAGGCTGATCAAATATAGTGCTATAACATCAGAATACTTTATTAATCCCGGGGGGAAATTACTAAACATAGTAATGGCAACAATATATAGCACATGTTCCACCAGCCTGATACCAGACAAGATCGTCAATTTGTTGCACTCTTTTCCATCTTCCATCTTCAGTCTGACATTTCCTCTACTCTAACCAATATCCAGGGGGGAAAGGATTTGATGTCCCCTAACAAATAACCAGACAGCGAAGTATTTGCCTGAATCTAACTTTATTTAAATCTACACTGATGTGTAGCCATACCAACACACTGGATTTCCTGGCCTTTTAAGAATGGAGTCAAGTGAAGTAAAAATATTTTAGTATGTTCGTGCATCTGTAGCTCAGTAGTCATGCCTCAAGGATGCTGAAAAAGCAATCAACCATTGCCCATTTAAAAATATTCAGCGGTTTGCACAGCTTGATAACAAATGACACGGCATGGCTAATCATTAGCACTAGATTAATTAGTCAACTCAGTGGAGTGGAGGAATTCAAAGGTGTGGATCCAGGCAACCTGTCCACCAGGTTTCATGAAATTAGCTATAGTAGTTTTTCCATAATCTCATTCACAGACCAGCAAAGAAACAGCACTGAAAACCCATATGCACCTTATATTTTGACTTGGTAGAGGAATAAAATAAAAATAATCCAAATAAAGGGTAGATGGGTATAGTATATAGATGTCATGTATTTGATTGATGAGTATCATGCTGCACTGGGGAGGCAATTAGATGCTTTTGCGGTTAATGCTGAAATGTCTAAACAATGCTTGGAGAATTCCAGGGTTTTGTAAAAATGATAGCGGAAATGGATATGTCAGCAAGTGATGGTTTCAGGGTATGATTGTGTTTCTGTCCTGCTGCATTGAAAAAAAAAATACGAGAATGGTGAGCCCCAGACTCACATATTTTATGGGGCCAGTTACACTCGTAGGTCCTCTATGGAACCTATCTGCTGTCTGACTGTATTTCTTTCACTGAGCAAGTTCTTCCTCTGTAAGCGTGACTGGATAAAAAAGATTTCTTACTGCTGATTACTGAGTGGTCAATTTTGTCTCCAGGTTCTTGATGCAATAGACTGGAGCACCTGGACTGGAAAATAGATTTTCTGCCACACTTGACTTAGTCTTCTGCCTGTGGTGCTGTCCCTGGTGCTGATCTCTGGCCTCCAGATGTTCTTCTCTGTGCTGAACTTGTTATTTGATATGCACACTTGGTTAACCTATTCTCTAGTGTTCTAAAAGCTTAACCTCACTATTTTCAGGATGTGTTTTGACAGACATCTATCCCTGTTATAACAGCAGGTATTAATAGTATATAACATATTTTTCACCGGAAAATAAGTTGGATATTTTTTCATGCACCCTCTTTACACAAAGGGTCCAACTGAGTTTCATTATGACTATGAAACTATTGTTTCTATCATTGCCTTTGTAGCTAAATTGAGAGTGACAGCAGATAAATGGCAGGGGTGTCCAAACCAATCATTCTGATCCTCATAAATTAAAGATCACAGATTTGATTCCCTCATGGGTCTTCTGTATATCAGCTGTGAACTTCTCCTTGCTGTCTAGGAAATCTGGGATATGCAGTCATAGTCCAACAGCCCTGCTTCATAGCAGTAGTTGCTAGGTAACTTGTAATTTGTAGTTAGGTTCTTTGTTTTAAGATACATTTTCTATAAAAAAGTTCGTGAGATGCAACAACACAACGAACAGAAAAAAATGAGGTCAGAAATGTTCTTTCCTTCTAGTAAGTTTGGTTGTGGGTATGTGTATACTGTACTGTGTTATAATGTGATACCTTATAGATCCCTGTAGGAAAATGTTCTTTTGTTTACCTATCTCAAAGAAAGTTAGTACAGAGAATATAACACAAAGCAATACTTCAGCAGTTAGAAGTAATTGTGTACCCTGTTGAACTGCAATTCAGCTTCACCCAGATGGTATTCAGCAGGATTCAGGAGAATCTGACATTTATTTTTAAAGCAAATGGCATTTCAGCACTTAGAATCATCAAGGATTAGACATATTTCATCACAATAAAATAGTAGAAAAATGGTGAGATATTACAAGCTGTTTTATTTTCCTTGAACACAAAATAGTAAGCTATTTGAACCATATTCAGACCTCTACCTCACAACAAAAATCAGAGTCAGTCTGAAAGAAAACAGCTGCTGTAGCTGGACTGAAATAACCCATACTCTTGGGTGCTAAGTCACTGCGTTTGTTATGCAACACCATTTGTTATAGTTGACACTATGTGAATAAACAGAAGTGGCAACAGATTGGCCTCTCAGTTAAACTGACCAAAACAACAGCTGACAAAATGTCCTTAGGCATGGCAGTGTATCCTCTGCCAGCTCACTCATCATAGTGTCTTTTTGCATGAGAGCCCTGGAAACGCAGCATAGGGAACATCAAAGGTTACAGATGATTTAGTCACAACCGCCATACATGTAATCCACCACTGTCTATTCCCAGCTGTATCAGAGGGTTTAGCAGCATGCATAAGAGGAGATACCAGAAGAAGCATCAAAGCCTTGAGATAAAAAAAAAACCAACCAAGGTGTGTGTTTTCATAAGGGGGCAGCCACAGATCTTTCTCTTCTTGTTTTATTTTCTCTCTGTCTGTCAACGTCACACATGTGCTGAATGTACATATATTATATGGGTATCAGCAAGAATATACCACACACATCTAGAACAAATGGCAGTCCAAAGAGTGTTCAGTTTCAAGCTAGTTCAAACTAATTAGCTTTTAAACCCAAATGTTTTATCATATATTCTTCTTGCTCTTCCTCTTCTGGTTGCTCAATTTAGATCATTTTGGATCATCTCTCTCCATCTCACCCTATCCCTTGCATCCTCTTTTGTCACACCAACTCTCTGCATGTCCTCCTTCACTACATAGATGGACATGACTGTCATTGCAATCCCGTTCAAAGGTATCCATATAAGCATTTATAGACAATTAGCAACTTCTTTGAATGACTGAATGAGGAGAGAGTACTACAGTACAAGCTAAATACCCCCATATCTGTGGCAGTTTGAGAGAGTCAGCAATCAAGCTGTGAAAGCTGTACTTGGCTGAATATTATGCAGTATGTTGTTTATAGGACCTTTACTAATTAACAACAACCTAGTGTTCTTGCTGTTCCAGTCTAAAGGCCGTTTTAAAAGGCTGTGTTTCGCTTTGATTTTAAAATGTGCTTTAGGCTTTTATAAGAACCCACACTTTTCTCCAGCTTCTCTGGTTACAAGCAATAACAGCTCTATTGTGTTTGCTGTTGGATTTTTAAATATCTGTTCCGTTTTGACAGAAAATGTCACTTTAGGTCAGTTTAATGAATTGGAACAACTGGTATGAATAAAGCCTGATTAGTCATCAAAAGCAACTCATGTAGTTTGAACAAGGGAAACCTGATGAGAGGACCATTTCCAGTCCAAATGTGGAAACTGGCCTGATTGGACAGATTTCAGTCATTCTGTTGATTAATAAACCCCAGGAACAGCTGTGCTGGATAAAGTCCAACTGGATTCAGTCTGGAATCTGGAAATGCTACAAAAAAAAGAAGTTACATTTCCAAACTCTAAAAACTTTGTGAACTTCTCAAAGTAAAGCTTTCATTTTTTTCCCTTAGCTACTTTGGGTAGAAAATGACTGAAAATCAGAAATATATAGAAACACATACATATATCACTTGCCCTATTAAAGTACCTGTCCGAATCAATTTTAAAACCTAAACAACTGAACCAAAGAGAAGTGAAGATATTAGTAATACTACTGTACTACTACTACTAATAATAATAATAACTAATATGCAATATGTAAACAATAAGTACTGAGTAAGATTGCTTGTTTAAATAATACAATTAATGGCAGTAATAATACGATAATGACTATAAAATGTGCTACAAAAATGCTATCTATATATCTATCTATCTATCTATCTATCTATCTATCTATCTATCTATCTATCTATCTATCTATCTATATATCTATCTAATCTGTCTGTCTGTCTGTTTGTCTGTCTGTTTGTCTGTCTATCTATCTATAATTGGGTTGGTTAATTATTTTGAGGAAGTCTGAAAGGTCATGTTCATTGTTGGAGTCTCAAACTCTTATTGAAGTACAATGACCTGGCTTTGGCTCATCTATTTGGTATCGTATATTTACCCGTAGTCTTTAGGAACAGCCTAGATGTGTATCATCTAATTTGAGAAACAGTACATATCCTTCCTGTGTTTTGTTTTCTGGAAAGGAAAGGAGGCACATTGCTAAAAGCGTTGCTAAAAAAAACTCTCTGTGGAAGGATTAACTTTAGAAATGAGTCTCATTCCTGATGTAATCAAGTATTTCCATAACAAATGTTTATGTGTCTCCCAAAAGGTTATTGCTGCAAAAGTGAATATTGGTCTCACATAATTTAAACAAAAGCCATCTGGTAACTTTTACCTTTCCAGTGTATTGCACATTTGCACAGCTCCTGTAGTTCTGTAGTTTAGCTCAGAGAATGTTCTACCCACTGAGACAATTCAGCAGCTCAGCAATCAAAATAGAATTGCCTGTATTTGTAATACAGAACTGAATCATGGCTTACATTTATTGTATACTTTAAAGGCTATTTAAGGTGAAGTATCCAAAGATGATAGGAATCATTGGAATACTCAGTTGTCCTCTTAACTAAACTAATAGTTCAAATCTTTCATTTCATGCATATGAATGGTCTCTGGTTCTGAATAATAGTACAGAAGATTTTCATGCTACTTTTAAATTTTCTGCAAACCCCTTGATCTTACTTAAATAAAAGTCCAAGGCGCCAAAGTTGACAGATGAAGTGTCTCAGACAGAAAATCTGAAATCTGCTGGAACGAGATGTTTTTTCATAGCATCCTTTGCCACTCACCATGTGCCTGGAGAACATGAGAACATGAAAAAGAGTGTGTGTTTGTGTGCTTAATGCGCCCCACTTCCACTAGAAATGCTTAACAATGCAGTGCTCTCTGGTTTAGCAGGAAAGAGCTGCCATGACATCAGTGTATTGTTGAATGAGCAGAAAAGATTTATGGATATTACTTTTTGTACTTTCCGAAATATGTCTTTTTTCCTAGCTGTATCTGACTCATACTGACTCTGGTATTTTTGTCTTCATTGTTGCCTCAATGCTGTGTTCAAAGTGCATTCTAATCTAAGGTGCACATAATGCACTTCTCAAATTCTGCCGTTCATTAGCTAAACTCTGCCACCCCCAGCAAGCCCTGAGGCTCAGAACAGAGCTACTTAATGGAAAGAAGGCATTAGACTCGCAAACCCCAATCTCTCACTTGAGCAGACTGTACAAGTGACATCCTGATGCATCACTGCCGTCTGCTCCCCCTGGAGCACATTAATACAGAGGTTAAATGAGGTGAGAGTGAACAAGAAGACAAGTGTGATGCACTGAAAATGCACAGTGTGGTGTTAATTTGCATTGAGGATGCTTGTACTTACTCCAACTTTCCAACCATCACTTCTGAACTCATTAAAATTTGAATGTAATTCATACAGAGAGGTATGTATAAAATTACTTATATTCATGTAGAGCTTTTGGTGTCAGATGCACACGCTGCATCGTCAATCATTAATGAGCTTCTGGTTCTTTAAAATAGCAGGCCTCGGGTTCAACACCTTTTTTCTGCTCTTTCAGTTTTGTCTGTCTTGCCTTCAAAGTTGTCACTCATCCTAGTTAACTGTCGTCTGGCTTGTGGCTGAGGTAATCAGTCAGTGCTGAAGAAGCAGAAACTTTTTATCAGAAACTCTACCATCGCTTTACTTTCTCTGTCACTTTTTTCTCAGACTGCTGTCACCCATGAAAACATTCTTAACATTAGAATCTACTTTGTGTATTAATAGAGATGAGGATTTTTTCTATCGAAAAAACTGATCAGCAATATGAACTCTGAAAATCTGTATCACTTTATACTTCTGGTGTTTAAAGCTCAATATTGGCATTAGATACTAAACTAAAGGGTTGGTGATTGCTGGTGATAAGCAGGGTTTGAAGTAAGTAGTAAAGAAAGTTGGGCCAAAGAAAGAGAATGAAGAAAACGCACAAGGAATTTTAAATATTGTAATATATGTGAGTGCATAAATGCACTTTAATTAAAGTGTATCAGTGGAGAACTATGTAAATTAGCAGAGTTCAACAAAAGTGAACTTGATACTTGTTTGAAAATGTCAGTTGAATAAGATTCAGTGGCAGCCCTGATGAATATTTACTTAGAGCAGTGTGGGTATGACAAATCCTTTCAATTTTTATTTTTAATTGAAGGAACAAAATAGATGATGAATAAAAGCGACAGACTGTGGCTTAGGGGGAGTGAACCGCACTTGTCACTCCCCCTAAGAATACATTCAGAAAATGCCTGACATATCTACTGACTGTTGAATATGTCCTATTTATTGTTAATAGAAAAAAATCAGTTTTATTTAACATTAGCGTGGGTGCATTTGCCCTAAGCACTTTGCCTTTGTTTACCTCAGCTACCACAAAGGGAATACAACCCCTAACCCTTTCGGTGTTAGTCCTTTGTTCCACCCACTGAGCTGCACAGGAACCACAGAGTCATGCTCTGTGAAGCAGAGCCCAGAGGGTGTCTTGTGTAGTTGAGCTGTTGGATTACAGTTATGACTCTAATAAAGCAGCTTCAGCGTTACATTTTCTGTCTGCTTGCTGTCTGATTCAAGAAGATTTTATCAGTAAGCTGCAACTCATATCTGTGTCTTTGGAAAAGCTCCGTGGGATTTCAGAGTATGCATGTCTTATGAGACCTCTGGTAAAGGAGACTTCTTTGTTATGAAACCAGTGGATAGTGACATGACGTGATCGGCAAGCTCGTATTTTGTGGCTGGGTCTGGCTTTGAAATTTTCAGCTATTCATCTCAGTGAGACTCATATAAGAGATGAAGAATATATACTCCTCCTCTTTCAGTTAAAAAAGTCTATGTAGACTTACAGTTATTTGCTTAGTAAGAGAAAATTTAAAGTCGTATTACTCTTGATGATTTTAACTTTAGGGGAGGGGGTCAAATCAAAGTTTTCACACATCACAAGTTATCAGAAGTTTCAGTCACTAGCTTACCTTTGGGATTAAAATTGGATAACTTAAAGTCGTATATGATGCTTTTGGCACTTATTGAACTATAATATGTTTGCCTCAGTGCACTACAGTGATGAATACAATGTATTTAGCAAGCAAAATGCATTTTTGACAAATTATAAACTCATATGTAGATTCTGTTCAGTATATGAAGGCAGTTTTTTCTTATATCAGTTTGTTGTCTCTGTGTTTGCCTAAAGGAAACTCTATTACTTAAATTCTCAAGGCTCATTTAATTTATCAGTTTAATTCCATCCTCAGGTCTTTTCAGGTGTCACAGCATGAAGCCTCTGGAGAAAAATGTCATAACAGCTAATGGATACTTTCTTTAAATGGTAAATGGCATGCACTTATATAGCGCTTTCCAATTACACTCATTCATACACCGATGGCAGCAGAGCTGCCATCAGGAGCAACGTGGGGTTAAGTGTCTTGCCCAAGGACACATCGACACATGGGCCAGCAGAGTGGGAATTGAACCTGCAATCAACTGATTGGAGGCCGACCACTCTACCGCTGCACCACGGCCGCCCGCAGCACAGTTCACACCTCCAACCTTCCAGCTGCCGTTCATCTGTAAACAAAAGCCACTCCCTCCTCCAACTTCTTCTTTATGGCCCCTCTGCCTGCAGGAGCTTCCATGTTGTATAGAGGCAGGTTCTTGCAGATGTTGGAACACTGAGTTGTTTCGATGTTAGCTTAGATGTCAGATTTCGAAGAATCCATAGGTCCCACATCCTCTTCATGTAACCTCTTTAAAAAGGGTTATATGTGTAGTAGCAAACCAACAGTTCCCTATTCTCATCTCTCGTCCACTTGTGCCTTGTCCTTGTAGCCCATTTTTCCCGAACAACTGGCACAGACATTGTTAATCCAGGTGAAATCTGAGCAGTGAATCTCTTAGTAATTGCATCGCTTATGTCCGAGGTAGGAGAGTAAGGTGAATGGGTCTTGCCTAAGGACTCCATCCAGATAGATACACACACACACACACACACACACACACACACACACTTGGGATCACCCATCCAAAGCAACGGATAGAGCACATGA